>LJIJ01000441.1:0-117728 GCA_001718145.1 Orchesella cincta
ACAAATCAGAAGTGAATATATAGATCATCATATGAGCATTTGGATTGTTTAAGATCAGTAAGAATGTATATGGATCACTCTTATTGTGTTATTGATTGGGAAACCAGCTATGTATTAGCTGAATGCAGTTTAACACGTAAAATAAAGACAATACAATACAATTGGTTCTCACCCTTCGGTAGGATGCTGAGCAAATTTCGGTACTAGAGTGATATTGACGATCAACTTCTTCGTTAACGGTGTTCTATCGCCATCCAACGAGTTATAGTTTCCTGTTCCAATACACAACAAAACGATGTTCACTACAACAAAAACTGAGAGATCCAAAAAGGCTTTGAATAAAGCAACTAAAAATAATAACTCAAAGTTATAAGACGGCGCAACCAAAGAGGATCATAAAACCTTAAGCAAGAAAGTTGAATTCATTTGAATCATTGTAGCTACAAACTGATGAGGGCAACTAAAAGGATTAAAAATGAAAGTAGAGGCACAAAAGAACTGCAACAGAAACAACAACTAATCCCATGAACAGCACCCGGCTGTGGATGGTGAGAGAGTGAACAGAGCAGTATTAGAACCTGGGATGAGGATCCCTGGGAAGGAGTCCAATAGGGGGATGATGGTGAGCTCAAAGGAGAGCCGAAAGTTGTATTGCCTTCGCTGACGAGAGACGCTGTGTCACAATCTGGAGCGTTATAGCCCAGAGACTCCGCACCCCGTGCCAGCTCTGCTTCTGGGACCGCTGATTGAGGAGGCACAAGACCTGTAGTTGCCCCCACTGCTTCGATCCCCCTCTTTGCTACTCACCGTCACTTTGAGTGGTCTCTCAAGACTCAGATATACACTTTCTGCTTGTGAGCTTGTTGCACTTACATAGTCGTTGTCGGAGGTGATCCCATCTTCCACGTTCAGGTGATCACTGTTACTATTACTCCCAACTCCTCGGTTATTGTGATTATGATGGTGGTTGCTGTTATTACTGCTGTGACTACAATGTGGCTCCTCCTCCTCTGTCGCATTCGGCATCCTAGTCAGCTTGGGACGGTTGATGCTCCCCTTGTCGAAGCTCATGGTTCTGCGGGCCGCCCCTGGACTAGTCTCAGTTTCCTGTTCGGATACCTCCAGCACCATTGACAAATCATCCCTCACACGTACACTGTAATTCAACAAGATATTCAACAACACGTCACCAATAAAACCACCCATTTCATCAACATTAAAAAGAGAATTCGCGTCATTACATGTGTTTTCATGAATACATGAATAAATCAATAAGGGATTCAAATTGGATGAGGAGACACCGGGCTAACTGAGCATTTGTGAATGCATGCCATTTTCACATTCAATCATACACGTACTTGCATCTATATTGCCAATATTTTTCGCAGTGACGTGAACATACCATTATTATTCAGTTGAATGTGGATCACTCCCTCTTCATCTTTTTTACTATTATTGCTATTTTTATTATCAATAACTTATCACTCGTCTTTGGCTTCGTTGTCCTTTTTTTTGCACACAAGAAACTGGCAAATTTTACCTTACTCCCTCATACGCTATTTAACTACCGAACTAGCTAATAAATTAGTTTTTACTATTACTATCATCACTTGAGCTTGGTTCACTACGGAATTTAAATATGATTTTGATACCTAGCCCATAAAGCTCGTAATTGCAGTTGAAGAGATGGAACTCTTTTTTATGCTGTTTTGTATTTTCCAAGCTGCAATCCACAGGTGCCAAAATACACCTTCACAACAAAACTCAGACACTCATATACATATGCTAGGTATATATACAAAATACACCTTTCACAGACACACTGCGACTTGATTGCCTAAAAACACATTTTTTTCATACTCCTCGTTCACATTACACGTTGGACCAATATGGGATTCTTTGCATGCTACGCTAACAATTCTCATCACATCTCATATTATGCCATGTATATTATATATGTAAGAAAAACGTATTTATTTATCAGCATTCACTTTAAATACAAGCCCAAATATATATATCACCGGGTGCAAAAATGCAAATCCGTCCATAAGGTTTCAATTCTTTCCTAATAGCTAATAAAATAATGTTCTGCCCTCTTCTCCTCTCTCCCTTTAATACTTTTTTTCCTCTCTGGATTTAATTCCTCGTTTTTATTGTTGTTTGCCATTTTTTATTATCAACGACTTTTAATATTTTAATGGCATGCATACATGATGCTGATGCACCATCATCAATAACACCACAACAACTCATTCTTACTCAGCATGAGCTTCGTAGTAGGCTTGAGCACAAGACCAACACCAACCTCACATCATCACATCATATTATGGATGTGGCAAAAGTTATATTTTTTTGGTAATAATTATTAATATGCATTTGTATATTAATAGTTGGTCTCCTTCATACGCCAAATACCAAATGGAGAACATAATATTGTGTAGATGCCACAAGGATTTTTTCCTTATCTTGCTTTTCTTCTGCATGCACCAAGCTACCAAATGCTAACGCTACCAAACTCCAACCAAATGATGATAAACTACAATTAGCCTATTTACACATGAAACCAGAGAGAGAACAGAGTAAAGCACACTGGCTAAGTACTTGTATCTGTATTGTGTGTGGATTAGATTGGGGTTTCTACAAATAGGTTTGATTGTAACTTACACTCACTCACATTTTACTGGAACGAGAGAGAGACAGGGCCACTCTACTCCACAACACCACAAAAAATGAATGAATGAGTATGAAAAAAATTGCCGAGATTTGAGCTGGAAATCTTTGCAAAGCTACATATCAATATTATGTACATGCATAATAGTATGTGTGTAACGGCTATCGACTCTGGCACATTTAAGGTCTGGCAAACACACACATGCCGTATTATTTCAATGTTTGAGGCGATTTGTTCTTTCTGGTCATTTCAACATCGTCACACACTAGAATATGAAGATGACATGAGGAATAGAGTACATGATATGGACAGTACGAATAGTTTGTAAGAGTCATCCTTCACCATCACCACGAGTGTGCGTTGAGTTTGTGTGTGTATATATTGTGTAATAATGCTTCGATTAGAATAATGTATTAAAATGTATAACGTGCAGCAACCGATGAACCACTGATATGTTGTGCTGGTGCTCTTTTTCAACCTTGTTTGTAAATTGCACAAGACGAGCATCACCATCAACTTGCATTCGATTACATTATAACTTTGCATTTTCCTCATTCATTCCCTTCATGGGCATTACGATCACGAGAACAAAACAGTGTACTGCAATCCCTTCACAGCATGCTGTTCTCTGCATATATACCTACGTACACTCTCTTCTACACACGCATTGATTCTCGTGAAGATTAAGCAGTTATTGGGCAAACTAGATGTTGATAACTTGCTTCTTCCCATTCATGGTCATATTAAAAGATGATGATGATGATGCTTGAGGAGAAGAACGCTTCTATTATTGCTACGCTGCTGTATTGAAAAACCAGTGCACAGAAGGGATTTTCCACTTGTGCATGCCGTGAGCATGATATCCTATCGTAGTTGCATTGTATCTATCCGTACATCAGTTAAACTTAAGTATTCTATTGAAAAGCTGCACAAACTAAAAGGCTAAATTCACTTCTGCTATCATCACAATCTCAACAAACTGCCCTTTTTTAAAAAAGAAATACAGTTCCATGTATCCCCGTAATTTTTCGTTGAACACTACGAACAACCAAGTACTTAGTTAGCACGCTGCCTGCACTGCTCATTCCAATCATTATATTTATAATCCATAGAAATTCTCAACAATAATACTATGCATACTTGATCCTAAGCTGAGCACAAGTCATCATCATCATCATCTTTCTCTTCTTATCGTGCATAATATCAACTTCTATTAGTTCTACTGAAGAGGGGTTTTCCTGCAAGTTGTAAATACACAAGACAAGAAGGCAAGGTAACATACATATATTACAAGTAAGGAGATTGGAATACGATGATGGCCTTGTAAATATGTATATTGCATTGCACTTTGTAAGTTTGTATTGTGTGTGCCAACACCATCCAAACCAACTGCTTATGAATAACTAAACCCGTTTCGTGAGCAAGTGGTGCTTTGCTGAGCCGAGTTAAATGAGAGAGCATCCTCATGTTATGTTGTTGACTGGCGATACTGATGATGATGACTGAGATTAAGGTGATAAACGGTGTGTGCTCATTCATTTTACCCTTGTGGCATCCGTACATGCTTATATTATGCTACACAAGAAAAAAGGGAGCTTGTACTTCACAACCATCCACATTTGTGAATATATATACATTTGGAGCATCCCTATTTGGAGACTACTATACAGGTTAGGTATTCACATGTGGATGGGAAGGTAGTAAAGTATAAAAAATCCCTGGGAAAAGGAGAAAATTGCTTGGGGACTTGAATTCTCAGTTGATTGTATTCGTGAAAGTAAAAAGGGAAAGAAGCACTCACCTCCCGTCATCACTCAGCTTGTCAAAGCTGGGATTGTCCATGGAATCATTAGTCATGAAGTCTGGAAGACCACCTCCGCTCATCATGAGGTTGAGGTGGTGATGGTGGTGATCTTGATGACTGAGCTGAGTAGCGGCACAGGTGGAGGCTGAGCGAAGGGCCAGTTTTTGAGCGAGGACTGGAGTCTCTATCACAGGTGAGTCAGTCTGTGTGCCACATGACACCGACTTGTTATTGTGATTGGTTGAGGAGGACTTACTGAGGGCTTCATTTTGATCCACTGTCAGTCCTGGACATGACTTTGTCAATGATATACTCTGAGTTGAGTTGAAACGCTGAATTGAGTAAGGAGCGGATAAACAAGAATATTAGAGCAAGAGCCACTTTAAGATAGTTGATCTGATAACCCACTTTTGAACTTTCATAAATTTTTAATGTGCCCAAGTAAACAGAAAGAGAAGTGGGGTAAAATGGTTTGTGATGTTACTTACCAGAACGGAAAAGAGCTCTTGACTCTTTTTGAGCTGCTCCCGAAATTCGGCAAGTTCCTGATTTATTTGTCTCACGACCACAGTGGCATTTGACTCGGAGAGCTGATCCGACTCTTTATTCCCAGCAGAAGGAGTTGCACCAGACTCTTGTTGAGCATCATTTACTTGTTCCCCCTTGTTCTTCTTCTTCTTGCCTTTGGTTATCGGCTCACCACTTCCACCACCAGAACCATTTGGTATCTGGTCCACTTTACATAATTCATCATCATTTCCTGTCGAAGAACTGTAAACATTCAAATATAAACCAAACACTTTTTTTCTCTACTGTACATACATGTGGTATTTCTCTTAAGATTATGATTAAGAATCACTTAAGCAAGCAAATATTTTCCTCTGATTTATATTCATGTAATGCACGCAAATTTCAACATCTTTCCGTCTTCTGCCCTTGCATCTGAGAAATAATCAGGTATTCATGCTTTAATCGGAGGTATAGAAGGTTGGATTCTTCCATGATCCACTTTCTTTTCAATTTCCCGTTATATTCAAAACAACTCTCTCTCTCTCTCTCGCACACATTCATTCTAGAAAAGTGCGTGGGTTTGGGCTTTGCTCATGAAGAGTCACAACAAGATTTCATTTGCCCTATTTACAATTTTAATAGTGAAGTGCATATCCCAAAGAAAACAATACTCCATCATAAAAAACTCATAACTATATTCGCAACCCAGCTCGGAACATGTACTCTAAGGAGAAAAAAGATAAAGCAATTCAATCAACATCTCGAGACGGAGAAGCTCTGTTTCCTGCATCCCTAATTCGGCATCTAAGCCACCACCACTTTAGCTTGTAAACAAGTTTCCTTGCTTTTTCTTCCTATCATATCCACATTATTATGGGTATATTGCTCATAAAAGTGCATGCAAACAGAGAACACACCACTAACACCACCACTTACACTTACTTGACTCTTTTCACTCTCTCAGAGGAAAACCATTTGTTTACTAATTCATCGCAAGTGAGCGGATGACTGCACACGAATATGCAAATGAAAGATAAACCAAGGATATGTCATCATATCATCATCCCATCTCCATTCATTCACCCATGTTCAAACGCTAAACAACATATTTTTGTGCTCATAAACCACCCATAAAAAAGTAATACGACAATGAAGTGAAGAGTTAGCAAGACGGGGATCATCCAATGCCAAAAATGTCATGTCATCACATCACGTCACATCACCATATCATCATGTCGTATAACCATCACCATCCAATCTACCAACACCGTCAAAAACTCTTTTTTTCCTGCTCTTTACTAATCTCCCTTGTGTTCCTTTGTCGACCTTTCAACTGGAAATGAAAAGGCAGAAGCAGAAGAGCATTAACAAAGAGTAATCCAAGCGTGGAATATAATGCTCCTTTCCTCCTTGCATCTCATCTCATCACACTAAAAACATAACGTTTGAAATACTCTTCGCTATAAAAATGTGTGCCTCCCCCGAGAATTTAATTTGTATGCTCGGCTCTGCTATCATCTCATTTCATCTTCTCATCATGTAATAGACATTGGATGCACACTTTACTTCCATCATCCATTCCATCCCTGTGTACTACAACACATGGGGAGAAAAGTGGAGTGTAAAATTATGCGCCATACTTTAGTTTGTTAGACACCAGTCATAACACGATTTGAGGTAACATATTAATAGAATTGGAAGAAAAAATGATATGAATGATGCATGTTTCATGTCACTTTCTATTCACATGAAAGTAATTTATGGTCACCTCCTCCCTTTTCCCTTCTCATGTCCACGAGTTCTTCCTCATCCTATCATCGTGGGGAAGCCTTGTGTCTATTATGCTGTGCGCAACAAATGTACACACATATCATAATTACCTTTCTCTCTTTTACCAGAGAGCCCATCTCCTAAAATATGACATAAACGTTCACGTGCTATAACATATCAGGATGATGAGCATGATGTATACATAACATGCATTTATCCCGAATCCAAGCAACCATCAATCTACCTCTCTCCCTATCTCTCTCGTCCCCCAACATTTTGGTATCGGTAAAAGTGCATTCCTCTCCAGATGGATGCCATGCCACCATCCATGGCTCAATGCTTGTAAATGAGCAGAGCCTTCCACAAAAAGGGTTAAGTCAACTTCAATATGTTAGCAGCACGCTATGAGCAAGTTGACAAGTCTTGTTAAAAATTAGTTTGCATTTCACACACACACCCGACCAAACCACACCAACCATCACGAAAAAAGAAGCCAATAAATGCACACAGTGCACCCATTCATTAACTCATTTACACAAATAACCATACTCAAACATGGACGACACAGCTCCCTTCTTTTAAGCTGGTTACAAATGAGAATGAAATAATTATAGTTTAAAAGCATATCTTCCCTGTCATCTTCATTGGGGATGACACATGAAGTAGCGAGAGAGAGAACTGAAAGCAATAAAATGATTTCACGGGATAGTAAAGCCTCAAGCCAATTAAAGACAAAGTAGGAAAATCACATCATGTCACCCTCAACCTTGTGGTGCTAAAGTCTACACATTTAGAGTGAGCTTCTTTACAGATTGGGATGGTGGTTTAAAAAGAAGAGGGCAGAAACAGTAAAAGTGAAGTGAGTTTACAAGAGAAAAAAAACAAAGTAGTAAAAACAAAAGGCTTGTTCATACATCTTTGAGTAAAAATTTTTAAACATGAACACAAGCCGGCTGCGCTGAAGGAAGACAGTGGATGTCGATAGAAGGTGGATGAATGAACGGAATGGAACGGTGAATTTTCATAAATGACATGCTTTGCACTTTTACCAACATATTAAGATAAATCCTTCCTTTCATGGAAAATATGTAAGACTTTCTTGGGCATTCCGCTACTCTCCTCCCTTGCTTGCCTACTCTCTTTCTTTTGTTATCTTGAATACTTTGAAGTGATGCGTAGTAAACTGTTTCATGGAGAGAATGAACAAGACACACAAAGATATAGAAAAAACCGGCCATTCATATCAATGGACTTTCCATATGGTTTCTAAATTCCTTGAGCTAAGCATACACTACAAGACACATTTCCCGTTGTGTACCATCTTGTCGAAAAGTTAGTTTTTCATCGTTGGAGAGACGACGTTGAGTGCAATGATAGTAGGTTGTAGTTTTCATGAGCGTAACGTATGTAGCAGGATTTCATCTGGAAGAATGAGTTAGTGACGGCAGTAAAAAGTGCCAAGAACTGAAAGAGTCCAGAAAAAGAGAAGGAGAAATGCCACACCAGTTTTACTGGAAACTATTACACGAGTACTCACAATACACACACAGCCATAGTTACTCTAACCAGATCATCATCATATTCTCATCATCGTGTTGTTTTTTTAAAGGCTTCCCAAACCCAAAACAAAAGAAGGCGTTGAGGAACGTGCGTAGTGTGGTAACAACAGTGGAATCCTTTATTAAAAAGGAAAAGAAAAAGCCAATTTCGTCAGAGAATTTCAGTCATTCATTCAACATCGTCGTGACGTCGTCTCCCGAAAGCTCGTAGCCATTAATGTTTCCTACGTAATGGACAATTGTCAAACAAAATCAGCATTACTCTTTATTTCCTCCTTCAACTCTAGACTAGGGAAAAATGTGAAACAATACCGCATCTTTGAAGCACTGCAGAGTTTTCTTTTCCAGAAAGAATCCAAGCAGAGCCCAGTAAGTAGAAGGCTATTCTACACAAGCATTTTTGGTGTCATTTTTCATGCCAAGAGTTGCGTATGAGTTTAGTCCTCCGCAAAAATAAGACGTACTTTTAAAACTTTGCTAAACTTTCCTTTACTACTTGCCAACATGACATGGAAGAGCTGAGATGTGATAATAAAATTAGCTGAAATTACGTTACGTGTTTTTGCCCCAAAAACAAAACCTTATTAAATATATTTTTGTCTTGTTTAATCATCTTGATTATGATTATTATCCATACATTCATAAGTAAATACATGAATTATTATTAGAGTAGAGAAAGAAGAAAAAAGATGAGTGGGGAGGAAAAAGTTTTGAAGAAAAGTTTTTCCTAATTTGTATGAGAATGAGAGCAATCCACCGTGTTCGCTATGATTAAGCATATTAATGTAAAAATGATGATGAAGGATTTCCTTTCCTGACGACGAACAGAGTGAGTGATGCATATGATGATGATGGGGCTAAAAGTGGCAGAGTAGAATGGATGAAAATGATTTGATAAAGTGGTTTTCACCACACTTTAGTGGCAAAAGTATAGGAGCACGAAACTTTATCCTTTCTACTTTAACAGAGAGCTCCTGATTGAAAAGAAACATGATATACATATCAAATGTATGCATCTGAATTCACAGAAAAACATATTTTCTGGAGAAAGCAGCAGCATCACGAGCACAAATGTACAGATTTCCACGTTGGTGGTTGTCGAGTGCTTACACAGCAGGTATGTATGTATACAAGGACATATGTACCCAAAATGAGGGAAAGCGGCTGCAAGATCAGATCAGCAGCATCCAAAAACTATAAGTATATAAAGCCAAGTAGTCATGAACCAAAATTATCGATCTGCCCTCGTATACAAAAAGTTTCCTCCATTTTTGCCGCACACTTCCTTCCTCTATGTATATCATATCACATTGGATAAGTGGCAATGAGCATAGACATTGTCAAATAATAGCCAGGAAACAACGAGAAAATGCTTGTGAGTATTATAAGTACGGCTTCATGTATTTCTCAAGAGTTTGACGGAATGTCCTAAGGGTATTGTAAAAAAGCGTCATCCTCCTTTTTTACACTCTCGTGTCAGCGTGGGAATGAAAACTGGAGAAAAAACAGTAACGTGACACGAAACGAGGAGAAAATGCCGCTACCTAGGTATTCCTTTATGTTCCTTTTACTCAATAAAAAAGTAAAAGTTTGTTGTCAATCAAAAAAAAAATTCACCAGAGACGTCTTGTGACTTGACTTACCTCACAGATTTCAGGCAGTTTCCCATCTCAAAGACGACAATCGTTGTCAGAACAACGACTCAAGAATGTATGTGAACAATTAGTAGGCTAGAGTAAAACTGACGTTCAATGGACGCCACTACACATTCTGCTTACGTATGCTGGCGTAGTGGTAATCAGAATTACAATCAGTATAAGTTCGTCACTGTCAACACAAATAGTCCAAATACGAAGGAACGAAGATCGTGAAGCGACACCCTGACATTAGGTTTTATCAAGAAAACGAACATGACGGTCACTGTTCATCGCACAAGGACTGGTCATAACAATAACACGTCAACAACAACACGTTTAAGATAAGCAAAAGTGCACCAGCAAGTCAACCTTGTCGAGTAAGTAAGAGAGTGAAGCAAGACGAATGGACAACTTGGATGGAGCAAGGACAGAAGATCAGTTATGACTGTTCTATTTGCCCTGCCATTCCCATCAGCATATATACGACCGGGACAAGTGAGTCAAACGGTAGGGAGAGAGATGTGCTTTAGCAGAGCAAAAAGCGACTGAAAAAGGAAGGAAAAGTCAGTGGGAAAGATACAACTTTTTCGGAGGATGCTACCGGCGAACGAACGAAAAGTCTTTCGGCGAACACGGAAGGAACGGGCGCAAGTCTACTAACTCTAAACGCTCTCTCTCTCTCTCTTCTTCCAAGGAAACAACAGAAAAGCGATGATGATAATAAAAGTAATGGAATGCTCAATGCTCTTCTCCAACTTGTGTACATACATACAAGCTCTGCATGCATATTATATGAATTGAATCTCTCGCTCACCACTCTTTTCCTCAGTTGGGTGCTGAGCTGAGGCTGGATGCTTCTTGCAGAGACTTCATGAGAATGTGTATTGTGTATAACTAGAAGAAAATGTAATATTTCTTTTCCAAGAACACAACACAACGGCAAGAAAGATGAAGATGAGGAAGAAAAAGAGGAACAAACTTATATATGAGCCAATTTAAGAAAAAAATCTTATTCTTCTCTCTCAAAGTGACGTGAGATGTGGCTGGGAGAAGAGAGCAAAGCAAAACAAGCTTGGCTTCACTGGAGAGCAATATCACTTGGCTCACTAATACCTCCTCTTCTTCTCTGTAATCACGCCAATATTAAGAATCAACACAAACACACAAAAACCACTTTTACTACCACGTCCAGTCCACAATCTCAAGGACTTTCATTTCGCATTGGATAAAGATTTCATGAAGTAAATGGAAAGACAAAGGAAGGGGAAATGAGGAGAATGATAGGTGCTTTTAGAGAATATTGGAGTGCGCTTTGTCCTACATTTTGCACCTCACTAATGCACACAGTAAGCGGAATATAAAAGGAAGAAAAGCAATAAAACAAATCCAGCTTTCTTCTAACCTGGCAAGTGTCATGTGACGGATTGAGTAAAGCATCTCTGAAATTTCAGTCAAGAGAGTGTAGAGATCATTCACATCCTGCTCCAGAACCTATAAAACAAGAGGAGAAAAGGGCAAACTGAAAAGTGATACATCCGATCAGTTCCATACGTGTACGCTGTTAGGAAATGTGAAAAAGAGCGAGAAGCCAACTGACGCAAATCGCTTTGCTGCTCTCTCTCCATCTCTGACATACCTTATACTCGTCGAGGTTGCCGCATTGGATTGCTACATCGAAGCGCAGTGTTAACTTTTCCTGCTCATCCGGTGGAAAACGCCCCTGGTGGATTGGTCAAAAGCCACTTTTAAACAACTTGCAAAAAAACTTGTCAAATAAATGTAGTTCGTAGCTCGGCATGCATGTAAATAGAGTGCTTACTTCCGCAACGAGAAGTTCTGTTTCAATGTCATCTGAGGATACATCCATCTGAAAAAAATGTGGAATGTAGTCAGTTAAATGACGTGCCTAACTAAGCTCGCCAGAGGGGCAAATGTGTCGTTTCAAATTACAAATTGAAATAGACAGTGAGCATGGTTGGTCTTACTACGTCAAAACTTTCCAGATGAGACAGTTCACGAAGTTGGCACAAGGCAGGAGATTGATAATGGTCGATGCCCCGTTCACGCTTGTTTTGACTTTCAAGGTCTAATTTTTCCAATTGCAGCTCCTGAAAAAGTAATAAGAGAAAATGGAAACATTTCGATGGAATGGTTAGTTAGTTGGTTGGTAAAATTTTTGTATAACCTCGATTCTTTGTGACAACTCGTCAACAGTCTGCCTGAGAGGTTCTACTTGCTCATTCAACCATTTCACTTTCTCACTCCATAGCTCTTCTGCCGACATAGCTGCAACCTGTATTTTGCACATTTCTTCCTCCTTTTTGGTGAGTAATTGTAGGCTCTTTTTGCTCTCTCCTTTCAATTCTTCAATCTGCCAACATCAATTACAAAACGTGAGCGTGATGCTACCAAAGATTGGGATGTAGCCATTACATAATTTTTCAATTTCAGCCTTGTTCTAAAGGGGTACCTCGAGATAAAGCTCCTTTCTCTCTTTTTGGTACGATGAGCATTCATTCTCCAGCCGAGTGATTCTGTTATACAACACCGTGTTTCTATCTTCCAGACTGGAAACCTGCTGGTTTTTATCATTCAACTCCCGTTCCAGTCTTTTTACCCTCTCATTCATTCCTTTCAATTCTAAACTCTTCTTGTCCAGTTCGTCACGTTGATTTTGCTGTTTAAAACATGCATAAATATATACATACATCCTTTTAATGATAATGCATGAGGTAGATAAATCCTGTAGGCATGTTTGTTTTTATTTTACCAAAACGTTAAAGTAATCCTCTTGCGCTTCCGTGAGTCGGTTTTTGAGTGAAGCGTTGTCCTCACCTTGCTTCACGAGTCTGAGATTTAAATCAGAGATTTCCGCTGCCAAGTCTGGTTGCCTGTACAAACAGTAGACAGGAGATTCCTTTCAAACTGAAGCTTAAAACTCACTACACATCACATTTTACTCAGCTCAACTATTTGAGATTGGTTACCCGTTCTCTTCGAGTTCACTGTTGGAGTTTCCAGCAAGGGCTTCCAATGAAATATTTGAAATATGTGAAATATCCAGTAGTGAGGAGCTCCTCGGCCAAATACTGCCCGTCACAAGATTCCCCGTCCAGCCACATGAGCGTCTTCCATCACTGGAGCCTACTCAATGATTGGAGACCTGGAGACTCCTCACGTCACCGAAATCAAAAGATAAGTCTGCATTTTAACTCATAAACTGTTAGCACCACACATCCGCTCTCAAATCCGCCTGAACTATTCAAACACTCCAGCGCCATCTCACCAACCACAAAACACTGCCCTATCCATCAGACCCATTATCATGCTAAGTAATAGATATTATTAAGCCGCATCGAATCTGCTGCTCCGCTCGACGATAAAATAGTCAACAACACGAAATATACTTTTCCCAGCGCCTCGTCATCACTCATCATCTCATGATCCACACCCTCAAAAAATTAAAAAATCGATACAATCTAGACAAGGAGAAGGCGATGTGATGCTTGCGATACACAGAATTCAAAAAATCTTACCTTGCTGCATAAACGTTACTCGCCGATCTGATTACACACCCAACATCCGGCCCTCTACCCACCAGCCTACATCTTACACAACACTTGACACCACGCTATCTAAGTACCTCTATTTCCCTCCTCATACTGTATCGCACGCTTCCCTCATCCTGTCTGACTCTGCACTACTCGGCCGTTAACCACTGAGCGTTGCGACATACCACCCCCCCCTGGTAGATACCGCCTTGATGTGTCAATGTGAAAACCCCGGACTCTACGAGAATGAAATGACAACTCGCCACAGCCACTGCACAAAAATCAGTATAAATGCATGCACAGCAAAAGGAAACATGTGTAGTAACCTGTCTCTAACAAAACACAACCAATTAAACTTAAAACCTCCGTTGTCTGGCATGCTCTCTTCTCCACTCTTTTCACACTTCTCCTCTTAACTCCACACTGGACTCTCATACAGTGTCCTCTCTCGTGTCCTCTTTCTCTCCTTCTTATCCATTCACTAACCACCGTCCACCTTCATCCCCACATCCTACCTAGCTACCTAGTCGCGCTCTCCTCCACCCATTATAAGCAGCAGCGACCCCTGCGCACTCGTGCACTGCGCTCGTTGATGTGACCATGCTTCTTGTTAATTCATTTCTCCATCTCCCTTCGCCACACTTGCCTCCATCTTCATCCTCTGGTCTCCAAAGGTAAACATCAACACTCCTTATTACACGTGAATATCGCTGTCTTCCAATACAAATTGTCAATCACTGCAAAAAAATACTTGCGTTGAACGCTTCTTCACAAAACTATATCATCCTGCATAAATACATACTTTATGAAACTCGCTGTTTTGCTGTCTATCATGTTATGATTTGATATTCATCATATTATTATCATCTCCTCATCAATAACATAGTAACGAATGAGACAAGGATGAATCCAAAATTTAGTTCCCCCCTCAGGGTAATCCTCAACCTAAGCATTGCGTTCCTTCCTTATTTCATACATTTTAGCTTCTCAAGTTCCCTGTCACAATCAGGATATTATTGAGTAGCTCTGTATTGTGAGGAAAAATAATGGGAATAATTTTGATGAAGCAATATATTGATAGTGGAACTGAGCAAATAGTAAATTAACAAGTGTTTACTTTCTTACCGACAATAACAAGCTTCCTTTCCAGAATTCCTAACCACTTTACCACACTTTTGGTTTGAGACAACTCAAACAAACCGTCTAAACTCGTCCATCCCATCAGGCAAGTGCAACAGTGGTATGACAAAAAATTGCAAGTACACATGACCTACTAAAAGCCTAGCATGTAATTACACTAAACTGATGTGAGTGATGTCTTAGCTAAAAGCGGTCTCAAAATACATTTTATGACGCCTCTAAGCATGTTCATGAAGGAAAAGAAAGGAAGCATAATTGATGGTGTGGCTGAAGAGAACAGAACGTCCATGTAAAAAGTGAAACTTAAACAATTATCAAAAGAATCAATTTTGCTCGCTAACTTTACCTCATCATCGTCATCATCATCAACATGTTTTCTTTGTGGAGAGCTTTGTCTCAATGGATCCCTGTGCACATTTATGATTTTGTACTGTGCGTGCATGCTTACTCATCAATCCATCGCATAATATATCATAAATACATATATCCCATTATTATGCTAATCTGCAGCTCACGAAATTCTTAGACACGTTTATCATCTGTGTGCACATTATGTTGTTCGGATGAGCTCTGCAAAACTTTGTTTTCCTTGCATTATTATGAACATTACCAACCATGTATTTGCCATTGGTTCAGTCTTTTATTACGCAATGGGTAATAATAATACCGTATACAAAATATTTTTAACGACCATTTAGCATTTCCCTACTATTAAGTAATTAATTATGGTTAGCTAGTTACCTTCTGTATGTATTTACATAGCTCCCACAAGCCTCATAAACGACTTCACTGTTTTTGCCATTGAAATGGATTTCAGGTTCTTTGTCTTCCGCGTCCTCTCCATTAGCTTCAATATCATCGCCATTTTCGTCAAACAACCTCCTCCGACGCACCGGAACTACTGGAGAGTTTAAGTCAATTAGGTCGGGATCCTCAGTGCCATCCTTTCTATTTGCCAAGGAGCGTCTTCTATCCGCCATCGTCAGTTAATATTGGTGGTCATATAAAAAATTCACGTTCAACGTTGTCGTTTGTCGTTCGTCACTAAATAAAAATATCCACCGCCTCCTTCACCACCAAATTAAATCAATAGATAAAAACATTTAAAAACTTTACAACATAATTATGTACACAGTTAACTTTACACGAAAAAATAAACGGTTAAAAACTGGAGGAGGCTTCATTTCACTGAGAACCTTTCGAGCAACTGGTGTTCTCCCTCTATTTCTTTCACATGGATAGGATTTGTGGATGGAACAATAACAAAGCACCCGAAACAACAGTACCGTCTTGGTATACCAACCCAGGAAATTCGTTTGCATAACTCATTTAACTTACAAAAATGATCTTAAGAGTTGAAAAGCCGAGTTGGGTTGACTATAATACAAACAATCTTGATGCTGATGAGAAAAGGTAAATAGAAATATGCAAAACGCTAAACAAATTAGCATTGAATAGGAAATGAAATGAGAAAACAAAATTCAAGACGCTCTTCTCCTCGAGATTCCTTTTGTCAGCATTAGCATGAGTATGAAGGAAGCTGTAAGCTGACAAATAAAAACTAGACAAAGCACATTTGCTGCGTCAACCAATCAAAACTCCGCAAAAGTGGCATTTTTCTATCGGGCTCCACCAACAGAAAAATCGGATCATTAGACTTATCTATGATTTACATTCGTCAAATCATAATAGATATATAGGTTCAAGGACGCGGCGGGTGATTTCAAATGTGATTGTTTAATTAAGCAAAATGAATTAGTATTTTGATGTTTCAATGCAATAAATGATGAATCAAAAGATTTGAATTGTAAAAATGGATGAACACCTTTTATTTATAAAAGAGAAATAGGAAGATGCTACATAATAAAAATGTGTACTTCTAATTCACAATGATTGAGTTTGAGATTTCAGAAGATAGTAATTAATATATGTATAATATCAATAAAAGGTAATAAACGATATAACAAGTTAAAGCTGCATAATTAGACATTGTTCAACAAAATAATAAATGATAATACCACATGCACTACGGCATTGCATTGAATAACAACGATTCATACAGACTTTTCAAATTTTTGAGAGAGTATAGTAACCGTTGCTAAACCCCGAGTTTCAGTTTCATTGACAGTAGGAAAACGTTATCTCTATAACTCCCCGGCAGTTAGTCGTGGTCCTCTTTGAAGTTTCTTTCGAGGCTTTTTCGTTGTAGTTGTGATGGGAGAAGGACTGTCCTGCTTCAGGAGGTTTTCCAACCTGTACGGATTTTGGAAGTCGGCATCTCTAGGAATCATTTCCAGTTCTTGTTGAGCCTTTAAAAATAGTTTTAAGCCCTGATTAGAGATCAAACTATACTCGTAGCGGAATGGTTAGCACTAGAAACAAAGAGAAACTTACCAGATTAAGAATCTCCGCAGTTTTCTCCTCATTCACGAGTTTGGCATCTGCAGTAAAGCGAATTATCCATTTGGCATTGGTCTCAAACTCCGGATTTTTCTTGAACAGTCTGCTCATTATATCCGGAAAGTACATAACCAAGTGACTGATGAGCGAAGCGTGTCCAGCCAAAAAGACGAATGCTAGAAGGAAAATTAATGCAGGTATAAATTGTGAATATCAACAAATACTTAAGTATACCCTTGTGTTGTAGGCGTACCATCTGCTTTCAACGACTTTTTGTCGACGTCCTTCCCATCAGCTATGTTTGCACCTTCCAGCTTCTGTCTCAGCGTTTGAACATCCTGTCAAAAGACAATAAAAAACATAATATTCATCCCCATCCCAATTAAAACATCAATTTAACACAAAAACTCGACTGGATAGCAATATCGTACCTCTTGCACAGTATTCCCAATACTGATCAAATAGCGCAGTAGTTTTGAAGAGTCACTCACAGTCCGCAAAGTATTAATCATTTCCGAATGAACACTGCGAAGCCTCTTGAGTGGTGCCTTGGCTAAAATTAACATAAAATATAGCACACTCTATTAGCAAACTACTTTTTTCTTACTCATCTCTCACTCAAGTCTTATACATTGAATTTATGTATAATTGAAACTTACGAACAAATCCATCGTCACTAAATTGATAAATTCCTTGATTCAATGGTCTCGTCAACACTGCTTTCTTATCAACACCGTCGTCGATCCCCCCACCATTTTTCCCTTCCACCTCATTTCCAAATAAGAGGATCAGGGATGCCACCAAGGTCGCATTAAGCAGTAGAACCCACAAAGGTTCTTTCGTCGTTGTAAACTTCATCCTGAAGAACTTACTCTGATGTTATTCAGTAACCTGTATATGTATCACTTTCAACTGGATTATTTCATCTACAATGATATTGTACTGTTAACAGTCTAATTGAGATCTTCACTTGATCTTTGTGATCATTTCTTATACTACCTACAACCTGAATTGAATGACTGGGTATTATTAAGAAGTAATGTGACTAGATTTATGACAAACAACTAATGCAACTAATCAATTCAATACCGATTGTCAGTTAGCTAGGAAGACTTGAGCAAATGAGAACACTGGATGACAGTTTTGTTTTGATTTTTTTCTTGGTTTAAAAAAATGACATGGGAATCATATGGCCGGCTCTGCTATCCATACTTCTCTGGTTGTATAGCGGTACACTAACACTATTATACACATTTTCCAGCTCAGGTTCACGTTCTGGCCACATTGTAATGGATTGAATGCACACGCACGCATATCATCACCAAAACGCATGTAAGTAAGCATTGCTGATGCTAGTCGACTGAAAGACCGGCTTTGTCTCAGAGATCGAACCCGAAGCTTGAGATGCATGCCTTATACATACTTGCATGTTTCAGGTTAAACTTTTAGCATGCTCTTTTCATTTGTAAACGGAGAAACCACGTTTTTACTTAAGTCATATATGATACAACATTGCATGTTTCTGTTCTGACTAATTGGTCTATAAACCATTTTATATTTGCATTTGTCAAACTGCACTTTTTGTAGTTTACCTAATTGCCTTATAGTTGGACGATATTTTGCTTAAGCTTGATATTTTTTTGTCTGAATTTTGAGCTATAAAAATTTCTTTGAATTAATCCATTTAAATTTACAATTTGTGGTAGGTTTCGATTTTTCCCCCAATTTACTAAATTCCTGTACTGTCCACCACTGCAATTTTTGACTGTCTTCTTGCATATATATGCACATTATGAAAAATTACACTGATACCGTTTTCCAAGCTAAGCAAGCACTTTTAATTTCTACAAGGTAAGGAAGGCAGTAGCAAGCTGTAGCCTGTATCTTCTTTTAAACATTTGATAATTTTTTGTGTGCATGTTAAATATGACATGCATATTCATTTTCCATATAAACGCATTGTTCGCCCAGCCCAATGCTGTGATTGATTTGTTAAGCTTTCGGCTGAGCATGCATGTCATGTTGACACTCTATCTTTAGTTGTTCTTGAGTGAGTGTGTTCTCGTCTTCAATTTCCGATTCCTTCTCTGTTTGCTGATTGTATATGGTAACGAATGAGGCAAGTCAAAGGGTTTATTGTATGTAGATAGTGTTAGCCCCTTCTCTAGGAAGTTGAACCAAGTGGAGCCAAAAACTCGAGCTTGTCGTTGTGATCACGTTTGCTCAATTTACGCCTAGTTGTATGCTGTACACATATTTCTTTCGTTATAACAACTCATGACTCGAGTTCTCAAAAGTGTGAACATCAGAATACGTAGAATGAATCAGAGTTATTAAGAAAAGTGTATAATGGATACGCATAATAAGAATATATGAGTGCATACTTACTTACATTGGTTTGAACTCAAAACTAGAGTGTCATTTTGGACCATCATATCAAATAATTTCCACCCATTTCTTTCATTAACACTATCTTAAACTCAAATGCATTCAGTATCTTTTAAACAAACAAACAAAGCTGACTGGAAGTGATATGAACAACTCAATACTTTTTTGGGGTTGAGAAAATTAACAACAGTTAGCAAGAGAAACGCCAGTTTTTAACTTTGTTTTGTTATTTTAACGACTAGGAAGCTAAATTTTAAGATGTCGGCAAAGAGGAAGCATGGGAGTCCGACAAGTGAAGGTTGTACAACCCCGGCATCCCACAATTATTATGTGGTTGTACTGGGATCAGAGCAAGAACCGGAGAAGAAAAAGGCAAAGGTTGAAGAGACCAAGCCAAAATACTACGAGCAAAATCCTAATGATCCAACATTGGCTCCGGAAATGAGAAGGGCTGTGTTGAAATCAATCAAGTCCAAGCGATATCGCGACCAGCAAGCAAGCACCATTGCCAGCATGAAAATTCGGATTGATGAGCTAACATCTGAGCTGGTAAAAAAGTCATTAGAGGTCGAAAGACTGAGGGCCCAAGATGAGGAAAAGAATGCTCTTATCCGGCAGTTAATGAGGGTGGAAGACAAGTCTGAAATTAATGCGGTAATTAGAGCAATATTGTAGAATGGTCTCATGCAATTGCTTAGTCTCGTTTTTATGTAATAATGTATCTTTGACCTGTTAGGCAAAGTCCTTGGTCCAGTTGAAGATGCAAGGCCCACATCCATCTGGCTCGGTGAAACCAGCACCAAAAGCAGAAACGGTTTCTAACCCTCATCGATTTCTGAAGGTAGGTTCTTTAACCAAGTTTTATGTGGATTCGGAGATTGGAAACTAGTTGATTTAGTGACAAGTATGATAGGACGTTCGAATTCTTTTGATTTCAGGAGTGCCTGGCCACCTACAAACCTGCTTGAAGTGGGAGGGTGAAGCAATCAGAGCTTTCCACGCAGTTTAAAAGTGAAATGTTGATTTTAGCTTCAATTCTTAAATGTTAAAGGTTTTTATAAAAGTTTTCATAATAAATTTAGCAGTTTATTCATTCTGCCAGGATTTAAAATATGTGCGACTGCAATTGTGAATCATTTAGAAATCAGTTCATGGGTGATTAGACGAGACTAGTTATAGTGCTTCATAAATGCATAATGCATGGTTTATTCCTCTTCTATATATAACTATTTCAACTTCACAGTTCAACTACATCTTTTAAGTCATTCCAGTCTATCAAGTACATTCTGACTAACAAAACAAGAACTAAGGCAATAATTTCACAATACAACAGTAATGTTTACCAGTAATCAAAAAGATAATTTTACTACAAAGATTTTGTAAGCAACCAACAAGTAGATCTTTCATTCATTAACCAGCGTCCCGTACGACTTTTGAGCTGAAAAGAGAATGAAATCAACAAAATTATAACAAAGATAACTTTGATGTGCGTATTGAGGCACCATACTGCTGGACAAACACGAACTAAATGAATAGCAGTCCCAAGCTGAGAGTGACAAGGACAGTTATTCAAATTAATATTGACATCTAAAGTAATAGTAATAATATGTACCATTGTTAAATACATGGCTCGAAATGAAAAAAGTAAACATATAAGATATTATACAAAGGACAACGAACAAATAGACAAAAACTCTGAAACATAAAGAGACGAAACGTAGTACAGTTTACAAAGCAACGTCGATAATTTTATTTTGTTTGCTACACAATGCAATTTGGTTTCCTATTTGTATATTGACAGCTACAGGCGCTTTAATGATTCCCCCCAAACGTAGATTTGACGACATTTGATTGACATGGATCACGAAGCATACAATGGCGCAGGCTGGTATCCCCCAACCCCAACGAAACTACCATTATGGCTGTGAATGGAAGAGTCCTCAATCACACTGAACAGGGGCTCTTTGCGTTCCTCCTTGAGCTGGAAAGCGGATTTGCAGAACAGCTTTTGGAATAGCATCAACAGCAACGGTAATGCTGGTGTCATTATTGCCACAGCCACGGGCATCACTAAAACAGAAAATAAGTTGTACTGAAGACCTTATCATACAGAAGTACATTTCAGGATATGGAGTTAACTTGCTTACCGGTTGTGAGATCAGAATCCGGTTGTGGTAACGAGAATCTTAGAGCAAATATGGCAAGTCCAGTGTTTTGAACTCCCGTCTCAATCCCGATTGCCAAAACATCCCTCCAGTTTTGTCGGAGAAGGAACGCCGTGCCTCCACCCAAAATATAGCCAAGCCAAGGAAGGAGCATACCAGAAACCAGAATCTGGAACAAATTTTAAAGAAATTTTTAGTCCCTAAACTTAAACTGAATTTTGTGCAGGATCCATTGAAGTAATTTTGAGTTTTACCTGCCAGGTAAACAGTTTGAAAAGGTAGACATTTGTGTAGATAGCAAACACCACAATGAAGATGATTAAAAATACTGCAAATGGCTTGAGGATGCGCACAAGAAATTTTGCTACTTTTGGTAGAGTTCTTTGAATGATGATTCCAACGGCAAGGGGAACAACAAGGGCAATAGCAAAAGTTCCAATTTTAGAATATGGAATCTTCAGGTTAGCTTGAGAGAAAATGGTGCTGCCCAGAGTTAAAATCCATAGCGGCATCATCACTACAACGTGCACAACATGATAATACAGATATTTAGTACAGATCATACAGTTTGTGATCTTTCGCAATTAAATATGTAGCTTACCGAATGCGGAGAAAGTTGATATAGTCGTCATTGTGATAGACAAATCAAGGTTTCCACCCAGTGTAAGTGTCCATATATTGGACGCACCGCCTCCAGGTGAACAACCTGTTATAAACAGGCCTAACTGCAGGGCTGGCAATGGAATGAGGGCTTTCGCAATCCCAAATGACAACTGTGCAAACGATCACGCTAATTCAGGTATTTCATTCCCATTGAGAAAAATTGCATGGGAAGTCATTAATTAATCATTATTACCAATGGCATGATGACGAATTGCGAGAAGAATCCAATAATCGGACCAATAGGCCTTTTCAACGTAGCCTTAATTGTGGTAGTATCCAATGCAGCTCCCATATTAATGTAGATGATGGCGACTAGAGCAGCAACACTGTACGTAAAGGCTTTGTCAATGGGCCTTGCAACTCGAATCACAGACACATCCATGCAAGTCTCCTGCACTGTCATGTTATTTGCGTCCACTCCTTGAGCACAAATCTCCGTGTATCCGATAAAATTTCCGGTGATATTAACCTTGGAAGAGAAGGTTCCATTCTGAATCTCCACGATATCGGAAGTGCTAACCAGTTCCGGAGATATGGAAGCTATGTTTTTATCTCTGGCGTAGTAAACCACGTTCACAATGTCTTTATCGCCTTCTTGAGATAACTCCGTTCTTTTAAATTTCACCTGTACAAAGATTCATATAGTTTTTCAACCCACTCTTCACTCTGCCATCCAATAATAATTGTAAAAGCGAAAAATGTCTGGGAATCATAAAATAACTTACATCAACGGTGGAAACGCTTCCGATCAGGAGCTGTTTCACTGTGTCAGGTTCAAAAGTGACATCATACTTTGACATTGCTTGCGACGCAGCACCCACCATTTGGAAAGACATGAGCCAGAGGGGTCCCAGCATCATGATGTACATCAAGATGTAATGGGCTGGCCATAGTGGACACATCTTTTCGCCTGTGTTTTGTGGTACTAAACGGAATACTCAGCACCGACTCTATAATCTCTGCAAAAAGAAAAATAGCATTGTTCTTGGTATTTCAACTATGACAATTCGTTCACATTGTTCCGTCCCAGTGATCTTCGAAGCTTCGTTTTATGATATGCCAAATAATCCTTCAATGTCAGTCTACCTTTTAAAATCTCAAGATTTGCACATTTTTTGTGGGCATGCGAGACCTTGAACATAATCTGCAAGCAAGCGTTTGCCTGTGATTTTGCATTCGTTTGCAGAAAAGTGATTTGCGTCACTACCAATATCTCGTTGTATTTATGCACATGGAGCAGCCAGTGGCTAATATTAATATCAAATATCTAACAAAAAACATTGTCATTCGGGATTAAAAATTGAGATGTGTGTTTAGTTTCGTGTAGCATTTAAATTTAAACACATGGGGAATGAAAAATGCGATGATCAAGTGATGAATTTGCAAGGACGAACAAAGCTAACAAATAGCTAACGCGTAGATAGCAACATTAAAGAAGTCTAACTGTGGCTGAGGATGTTCAATAGCAGACAGCGAATGAAATATAGAATGTATGGAATGGTCATGTTCATCAGGACAATAAATATGCAGCCACTGAAACTGCCTTCTCATTGAATTGGGTTTAATTCTCCTGAATGACACAAGGAAAAGGAAAAAAAATTATTCCTTGCTGTTAGTTTTGGCAATTCAAAGTCGTTACAGCTTACCTCTTCATGTAGACAATACAGTTTCTATTAATAATGTACGCATTTCCCCCTACAATCAGTGCCCCAAAACGATAAAACCGAATACATAATGTTCTTCAATCCAATTAGCCGGTTTAAAACATGTCATGTACAAACTAACTGATTACGATTTGTTTTCCGCTTAAGCAATATCATGCAACCATCAACCAATGTCACATTTTAGGGATAATCTTTTTAATATACCAACAGGAAGAATCCAATCAAGGAAAACCGCATGGAATTTTAGCGACTTTGCTTTGACATGATGGAGCTTTCTTTTGTTGGTTGATGAACTGTCTCCTGTGACTCTGCGTCAAGCTAACCCTAGCCCATCACAAGGATTTAATTAATAAGGGAAAAACTCTTATGAAATTGCATTGCAACAAGTTGCTCAACTTTAGCGAGTTCCATTCAATACATTTGACATAATAATATTATTAAGGCACATATGTATTCATATGATTCAATTTAATGGAATGGGTCAATTCAATATCATTATGGCTAGCTGCCATCTTTGAGCGCAATTTAATAGTCCTATTACGCTGATTGGTTTATTCCAGTTGATGGTGTACTAACTCACCATTCATCCATCATTATTATATTTATGCGTTGCAAGATTGAAAGCTTATATGGTTATACATATGTATGAAAAATACGCTTTCTTATAACCGCGGTTCAATATCTGTGTACTTCAATCTCACATTACACCAGAACACTAGAACGCCGACAAACAGTACTCAATTTTACTCACTACTGTGTCAATACTAAAGGCCTCCCCAGGTAATGATATAAAGAAAATTGAAGTCGAATTTGAAAAACTTTATTGTACAATCTAAACTAAAGAATCGTTGTCGAGTACGTCACCACGCCATAGCCACCAAGTCTGTCAAAATTGGCACATGAGTTCAGATTGTGATTATAATTTTAAATTTTCATATATATGTTCTCATCTCAAATCGCATTGATATCCTGTGCCGTGTTTTGATTTTTTTTTCAAATACACTTGATACGCAAATCAATTCATGGAACACAGATGCGTTGAGTAACAACATCATCTGAATGAAAGTCAAATGAATGTCAATTACACGCTTCCAAAGAAATAAAAATCTCCAGTATGACTATTTCATACCAAGTACGTTCCATGATTTTATCTGATTTCATCTATCTGCGTACAATAATTGAGAAGAAACAGAATCTTCAATTTTCTGCTCTGTGCTTAGTCTTCTATCGGATCGGATTCAAGTTCTGTCTCGACATTTTATATTTAAGTACACACAGTTGTTAGCCTATATCTCTGATTAGTATACTGCAGCAATTGCAAAGAGCAATGACTTTATATTTTTAAAATGCAAGCATCTGTCAACTATAGTAAGTGATCATGATAAGTATGCGCTCATTTTCAATTGCCTAAAAGCTAAAGCTAGTTTGATTGAGATCATATGATCACGACGACAGTTAATAAAGCAACTGTTTGTGTGTTGCATTGTGAGTTTGTGACGATCATTCTACGAATATTAAACCTGATCTCAAAAACGCATCCATACATATCACTACTATAGTATATATCTCCTGCAAAAATTGCTCCTAGACCCCTTCAAATTGTCCCCAGAAATCCCAAAGCATTTATAAGCCATTTAGACATTTGAATGAGTATTTTGTATGCATTTAAATTACCAAAACTGTGTTATGTCCTAATATTTGGTGGCCCAACCAAAGCATCAGCCAAGCAACCTGAGGCTTTTCTTGATGAAACAAATATATTAATTGCTTCTTTATAAATTGTACTTTAATATGTGCCTTTCTAAAAATGATCATGTGACTTTTGTGACTGTGTCTACACCTTTTATTGCTACCTGTGGGCATGCAATCAACCATACAAAGGATAGAAGTTAACTTAAATATTGTGATAGTGGGAGGAAAACGTATGCACTTATCTTAAACAACACTTGTCTTGTATACTTATCTACTAATATTTCCGGAGAGAAATGTAAAGAACAAAAATATCAGCTCCTTTGTAACCTTACCAATCTCCTGCTTAAGTGATTCTTCAAATCCAAATAATAACGATTCAAAAGATGATAATGCACTTAAATGTTATTCACTTGATAAATGGGTTCAAAACCGATTAGGATTTTCCACAAAACGTCCAACTTAAATATTTTCTAACAACGTTACATATAAACTAGCTTCAAGTAGAAATATTGCTAGTTCCTTTTAGGTCTACAGATTCGTGATATTTGACTATTTCTTTTAGCTAAACACAGCACTGGCGTTCACAGCAGCGTTCAATTACCACGTATTTTCCCATCTATACCGTCCTTCATGATGGACGTCACATTGCTGACTGACTGACTTGACTGCATTGCTCTGTTGTTTGTTGTGTTCTCTCAAAGTGATATCATATTATGCCTGTATATTTTTAATATGATTGCATTTCGCCTTCACTCTTCATGGTAGACAATTCTCGAAAGAGGCAAAGGCAACTTTAGTATAAAATATAAATAATATTATCACTCTCAACTCTGAATATGTTCCTAAAGCTTCACATCCAACATCATATACATCCTCTTCTTCTTCCCTTTCATTTTCCCAAGCAAAATAGCACTTACACCTACAGGCATTACCAATAACGTGTGTAGTTTAGCCAGCCATTTAAAATCAAGCATATTTTTTGGTAATGTATCGTTGCATGCGTTTTTTTGTTCTTTTATGCCCTATTATTTAGCTCACTCACACGGCGACAACGATGAGATGAGCAGCATTCCTTGCAGTTGTGAACAGTGGAGTGGAGAAGTCAGTCAGTTTGTAACTAATATGCAAAAAATGAATGCAAATATGATGGTTTGGGTTCTACCTAAAAGGAAAAAATAAAAAGAGAGATTTGAGATTTTTGCACTGCTTCAGTGCAGTACGGCACATGCACTATGTGTACCACATTCAACTAGTTTTGTTAACTAAACAGCACTACAAAACGCAACAGTGAATGGCTAAAGGGCTCTGATGAAAACTTGAGCAAGTATGAATGTACATGCATTTAACATCAAATGTATTGAGGAGACATGTAGTTCACGCTTCATTTCAAGTATTCATTCATGCATAAATGTGGGGGCATGAGAGATGATGAAGAAATATGGTGCGTATTTTAGGGACTTGATCAAAACATAATATTTTGACTGCAAGATTAAAATTAATGATTTTTGTATCCAAAACAGTCAAACATGGGACTTGAGATAAATAAATGTAGCTAATTGAAATGATAGTCCAGTCCAGCAGAATCAATTTCATTAAATTTGTTGCTATTGTAAGTAAGCAACGTCGTAATAAAATAAAATAGTACTTGTTTCGTGGTAATCCTCGGATCAACTTGAGCAAGAAAGCAATATTGCGTCATACACCTGCCTAACCTGAAGATGGAACGTTGTGCAGCATTTCTCTTCATTCGAAATAAGCAAATTGCATAAGAGGGCATTTGATTATTACCTAAAAGACGCCACCAAAACCGGTCTATTTAGCATACAATGCCTGGGAACACTGTCTATATTGTTGGCTAATTCATAAGTGAATGAAAATTGAGCAAGAATACCAAAAAAGCTGAATCTAAGAGCTTTGCCACAGGAAGGATATCATTTATCATTATGTATTCTTTGAATGGAAACTCAAACACATAGGTATTCGCAAAAAATATATTAGGGACTTATGTCATAAGTGGGCTTTAGTTCTTTACTCATAATAAAATGCGAGTTCATCGTGTTTTGTTCAGTTTACAAGCAAGGCTTGCACTGACGACGACTGATGTTTAGTTATGCGAGACAATCACATATCCTCTCTACCTTGTAGAGTCACTGTCACTTTTTATCAAAAGTTTTTGTCACGCAAAGAACTTCGATATTGATGGAATGAGTGAGATGTTGCTAATGGAAGTGAAATGGAAAGTGTGTAGAGCAACAGCACTATTCTCATGATAGTTTGCTGTTAAGGGAAGTAGGAGACCGGCCCAAACAATTTAGTACCTCCACCCATCCATTTACTACACTAGTGTCCCTCGAACTGCTGGTCGTGTACCAAACTATAATGAAGGATCGTTTTATGAATACAGCACTGACCTTACATAGCGTCATTGAAGGTACTCGATGACTGAGTTACAAGGTTTATTAATTTATGCTGTAGAGCGTATGTCACTATCTGCCTTGCTATTTACTGCCCACGCAATCACAATAAATAAATTGTAAAGGAATCAATGCAACATTTTAACTCAATATAACAGGAAGTTATATTGCTTGCGACACAGTTACATTTCAATCTTGAGTTAGACACATCTATTCCTAGCTTCAATATAATTTATTTCTGGTTGCTATAAATATGTATAATATGAGCTTCCTGTATATTATAGTAAAACTTTACAATGACAGCCACAATCACTCTCGTAATTTCTTTTCAAAATTACCCGTACTAAAATTTTGATGGAGATGAGCGGTAGAATATTGAACAAAAAAAGAGAAAGCAGTTCAAATTGATTTTGTTTCACCTATGTATCAAAACTGGGCACCCTGTTGCCTTCAACGGTTATAATTTTAACAATAGCTAAGCTAGAGCTATACTGATTGAGCTTGTGACATGTAACGCTTTTGTGTACCTGCATTTCATGTGACAAAATCTGATGAAAAATTACTCAAAATCACATGCCGTGCTTTAAGTTACGTATTAGCGTAAAAATAAGATAGCACGAGACTGACTTCAATTGTTACTCTTTTATCAGTCAAACACTCTTGCCACTGACTTATCAACAATAATAACATGGGAAGCACGAAGGCCCGTTACTTTTTCAGGATGTTAATAGTTTATCACATTATCACGATTTGGATTCTTGTAAACAAAATATTTTAAGCATGTGATGATATTGGAATCTGATATCTCTAGCTACTTCCCCTTGTTTATCCATACATAGTATTGCTGTTAAAGTATCAATATAGAACGTAGGTCGAAACGTCAGAGTCACAGCGGCGTTGCTAAAATAGACACACGGTAAACGACTGGACAGTGGACTATGTACGTAAACAGAAGAGTGCATCGTGCATCATCATTTTCATTGATGCAAGCAGTTTTAATCATGATAGAGATACAGCATTCGACGACACGAAAACTGCGTACGTGACTTGTGCTGGAGAACTGGATTTTGTAATCAAAACTGAAACTTGCTTGGCATATGGTATTTGTTAACGTGAAGTCTGATTAGACAACCAGGGTTTGTGACTCATCATAATAATATTATCATTACAGCTTTTCCTTGTAAACTTAGAGATCTACTTCTTTGTATCGACCCTGCCTTATTTACATTTTCCAGTTCGTATACGGCATACATAATAGTGTGCATTGTATCCCGTTGACTTTATAATGTTGCAATTTTCTGGTTGGTTAGTAATATGCCGACAACTTTGTTAAAGAGCATTTGGTTATTGGGTTTGTTATTACAAAAGGCCTTCTTGTAGGCTTTGACACTAATCCGTGATCTAGTATCACTTCGATTGCATAAATACTCAACTCTGTTTTCGGTAATGACGTTCCATGCATATAGATAAGAGTTTGGGTGTGATTATGACCAAGTATAACCAGAAACAGATTTTCCCTCAAGGGCAACCTTAATTAAAGAATGTTGCGCCATATTTTCCCCTTTTTCTGGATAATTGTGAGGCGTTTGTTTTCTATTTTAGAGCGCTGTCAAACGTCAAAGTGGGATAAGGACGGCAAATTTTCTTTTTTGATGCTTTTAAACACATTTCAAAACTTAACTTTTAACCTTTGAGCTAGATTAAGATTCTGTACTTCATTTCATGACTAACTACATACTTTGCGGCAGTAAAGAAAATTATTGGCTACTCGTGTAGCAATGAACTATGCATGCGGTTAGGTAATGAAAATGCGAGTCATTAGCAACCAGCAGTTTGCAAGCACTGTCGATAAAGTAGACGAAAATGGTAGCCAGTCTGATACCATAAGTTTAAAGCTTCGATGAATGGATGAAACGGTATTTTTCTCCTCTCTGCTGATAAGCTACGCTAATCTAAACAGGAATCCATAGTGAATAATGCTAAGGATAGGTCGATTTTTTGAACAGTTTATGCATTAATATACAGCGGAATATATAGCGGATGCACCAAAGCAGTGCAAGATCGACTATCAAGCTTAAAACTTTGAGTTGGAACGTGTGTGCACTCGCATTTCACGATGCTGTTGGCCAGGAACCAAGAAAATACTCGTGCATAATGGATACAAAAGTGCCATTACTACTCACAATTGGAATTGTCCTAACATATCGGTTTAAATATCCAACTTTAGGAACTATTTAGATAGATCTTTGATAATAAGTCGTAACTCACCTCCTGGATGATTTTAATTGTTCCGAATAATCCAAAATATGGCTTGAACACTTAGAAGAAATGGCAATTCTTCTAAAATTTCACAAAATCACAATCTCATTGTGTTCAAAGGAATGTTGAATGAACTTCAACGCTTAAATTGTTTCAGGCTTTTTCTTATCCTGTTTACAATGAACTAAGGGAGTTGAGGGTCTATTTCGCCTTGAAGGTTCAGTTAAACTGACTACGAGAAGCTATTTTTTTCAAGGTTTATCTAGTAGCCATGAAGATGTGTTGTGCGTAAGCAAGAAATCGGATGCTGGCTCAGTGTATCCGGAAGCACCACTTTTCTCAATGTGTCTGAATGATTCTCCAGTCCAGGTACTCTACAAATGTGAATGTGTCACATGGCTTTTCTAGGTAAAGCTATCAGTAGCCGACTTTACTTGCAGTCAGTCATCACAGCACTTATCTACTTCTGTTGTTGCAAACCTTGTGCATGGAGAAGCGACAAACATTGAACATGAATGGGTTTGAACACATGGGAAACCTATGTTTAATGCAGTATACACGACTACAGTAATCATACGAAACATCCTCACAATGTTTGCTCGCCTTCCCGGTACATGCTTACTCTTTCTTTGGACGGAGACTCTCGCCCAGTTTCGGAAGTTTGGTTGTGGCTTACTTGTTCCTTATTCCAGCAGCAGCTTCATATTCATTTCATGACTAACGTCAGCAATAAGTATATATTGATACATATGTATGCGACTTATCTTTTGACTTTCTAATTACTTTTTTCTCCATCAGCACAATTGAAAATGAACTGGTTGTGACTGACCAATGGACCGTTACCTTCATTGGCAATTATATAGTATGCATGAATGGTAGTGTGGTTTTTCATACAAGTAATACTCATTTTTCATTTTTTTATTCAACGAAACGGTTCATTTAAGCATCATTTATGATAATATTCATGCGAAATTATGCTGACCATATAATATATATATTAAATACATTTCAAATACTTATCAATAACTAGATTTGAGTAGCACAACAAAAAGTTCATTTTTCTAGATAAGTATATAGTATTTATGACGATGATGATAAAGGGGTTTGGTAGAAGTTGAATGTTACCAAAAAAATACTCTCGTAGTGTTTTTCGTAGACTACAACTTCTTTAAATTAACCACACAAATGCCAAGGCAGTACAATGGTTTGTCTTTTTAAGGTTTCCTAAATTAGTTAACTTGTGTGGTAGATACTATGAAAATGCATAGATAAGTTCTCGGGATATTTTTTGTCAATTAAATTTTGTGTAGTAAGTATATAATGTATCAAGTACTTAAATGCATTCGAGGGTATTCATTTCATTACATCATCACAAGTTTGGCTGTGGCACATGGTTGAGAAAAGAATTAAAGAGGCTAAAATTCATTTACATTGTGTGGTGTGTAATGAATGATAAAAGTAAGTTTAAAGCGTAGTTTCAAGACCCTTTGGTTTCAAAATTTCAACAGCGGAAATGGAACTTCGTTTCTTTTGATTGGCTTGAAGAAGACGTTTAAATTCTCCCAAGGAAGTTCTTGGTTTCAAGGAGCCAGAGGAAGGGGCACTTGCTGGGTGAGCTAATGCCACCGAATTTCTTCGGAAAGGTAATGAAGGAAGAAGGTTGAGGGACCGTGTGTACAAATTTGAACTATTACTGCTCTTAGGACTATTAATAGTGGTACTGTTACTGCTCATTGAATACCCCAATCGTTCATTTATTGTGGCACTGTGGTTGTAATGTTGTGGAGGAGAGTTATGAATACCATTCTTATCCATACTATTTGACAAACTGCTCCCGTTGAAGTGAACACTTGCGGGTGGGTTCGGCTTCCAGGGAAATATTTTACGACCAGATCCAAAAGCACGCGTTGGTGGAACCGGTGGAACGGTTCGGTTGTTACTCGCAGTTTCTGCTGAGCTATGGTTCATCATCCAATCCGGTGTTCCTATAGGGGTTGAACACTTTGGTGGTAGTGGTGTTGTTGATGTTAATGATGGTGGAGGTCCGGGTCCAGCATAACGGGGTAGTCTGATTGGAGCAAGCTACAGGGCTGGGATTAGAGATATGGCATGCTACTTGATGGTCTTCTAACTGGCGTAGAAGTATTAAATGCAGAAGAGGAAGAGACAGAGGTAGGTGGTGGGGATCGCTCCATACTAAGTTTTGGAAATCCAGCAGGGATTGTCGATTTTAAGTTGGATGTTGTGGCTGATTTTGGGACGCGTGGGCACGTACTGCTTCCATAGTTACCAATACTTGAGCTGGATCGCGGCATTGGGCGAGTTATCATTGCTTCATGAGGTACTTGAGGAGCTCTTCTCAAACTGCCTCCACTAGGAGCATATATGGGTCCACCACTACTTCCTCCACCTCCCGGACTAGTGACTTGTTGGTTTCTTGTCAACGTCGTTGTTGATGCGTTTGGCTGAATGTTAAACTTTTTTCGAAACCGATAAATCTCCTTGGCAATGTCGTCCATGGTGGGAGGAGAGTCTGTAGAATTTTGAAAGTGGGGCAAAGTTTAGAAAAAATGCTATTTTCATTTCTCTTGACAAATGGGGAGAATCAGAGGGTATAGGGTTAATTCTAGTAGGGTGTGCTGGGCTATATACAAGGGTGAGTTGAGGTCAGGTCATGCGTGTGTTTTATGAAGCGGTGTAGTGTAATAATGAATAATTTAACAAATTGACTGTAGCAGTGCGTTTTTGCATATCAATGGTGAACAGGATTACATACAAAGATGAACAGTGTGAGTCAAGTGAAGAAAGTTTTCAATTTCACAAAGTTACAGCTCATCAAAAGAAGGATGAACATAGACAACATAAATACAATCTTCAGGACAATGGACGCCAGTCATACAAAACAATGCAAAATAATTAGAAAAATGCAAAAAACATTAGTTAATACACAGCCTGCGGACCGTCGAGCACTCGACACGCATTCAAGCACAAACAAAACTAATCAAAACGACATGAAGTGCTAAATTTACAGCCACTATCATTCCAAAGTTAAGCTTGCTGATGACCCAAACGTCCGATGAGGAGCGACACAATACTTTCCAACATTGCAATCGGTGCAAACAATCGTTGAAGACTCAGATTGAAGACGGAGTTATACCACCAGAATTCAAAGCAAATATATACAAACAACTATTTAAAAGTCGATATTATTTTATTTAAATTTTGGCAATGCCTTTGTTTTTCGAAATTAATCGGTCGCAAGTTTAAGTAAAATGAAGAAAACAAAAAATTGATAGGAAAGCCAAGTTATAAATTAAAATGCCTACAAAATTACCCTTAGTTCTGTACAACCTTTGAATGAACACAACCCGTTAAATCCAATAATACCCTTTTACCTAAAACGTAAGTCGTACGAGTGTATACACAAACGTATAAATTTATATCATACTTCACAATTAAAAAGCTAAAATAAAATAAAACTAAAACACAATTTTGAAAACACTCAGTTTTTAAAAAGCAGCATTCAAAAATACATTTTTATGCTTACACTACATCATAACATGTCAATAAAACATTTGCATGTGAGCAAAAACAGTTTGGAAATGAAAACGATAAAATGACCCAACAGGTACTTAAGGAATGTATTAAATTAGTGTTTAGCAAACACAATTGGTGGTCCCTTTCATTTAACTAATTCTGTTTCTTGCTGTTGCTAATCATGTATAAAGGGAGACGATTGGTCCACGGTCTGAATATAAAATTGGAAGTGTGTACAAAATTCTTGACAATGCATTTTATACGCATGAAGTAAGAATGATTGTGATTGTTAGATTTTTAAAGAAATGGTCCCTGTAACAAAAAAAATATTTGTGTCAGTTAGCTAACATACCTACACAAAAACTGTTTCTAAAACTATGTCGCTTGTTGCTGCTTCTAAAAGGATTGTCACAAAAATCTTAAAGCCTCTTGTTTAATCTCTTTAGACTCCTCACCCCCTCTGTACATACAAAAATTCTGAAGTCATTCGTTTTCTTGTCACCAAGTTTCAATAAGAGATAAATAGCTAAATATAGAATGACATGAGTTGAGTCATTTTTCCAAGAAATGTTAGAAATTATGTCAGGAACACAATTTACTTTTGTACATCATTTTATTTTTATATACCTTACTCAGTATATTGTATTATTTGTATGTCTTTGAATACTCCCCTTTGATCAACCTTATCAACTAAAAGTGAAGACTTAAAAACACAAACAAAAATTGCACAAAGCTAACGTTTAAACTACATTACGTACGTACAACACAACCCTAAGTTAATTTACTTGCTAAGCATGCTTTTTTCACATGAAAACGAGTTGAGAAATTGAGCTGAGCTTCGATCACCGACTAAAACCTCTTTGATTTTAGCCAAAAAGACAGAAACAGATAAATCCAGCCTTTGAAAATTGAAAGCTTATCGACATGCAAAGCAACATACAGATGCCAACATTCAATTCAAGACACCGATTGACAGACAAGAAAAATACAAGAAGATGATGTGCGTGTGTAAATCATTTGTGTGATGAAGTATTGATGGTGGACTTTATGAGAAATGAGCAGAGTGAGTGAAGTAGAGTGAAGGAGGAAAGTTAATTGACCCAAAAAGATGGACAGGAATAACTGACAAGGAATGTTATTTAAAAAATTGAAGGAAAAAATGAGAAGGCTGGTAGTTTAAATTTTTTTGTAAAATAAGGGATATTTAAAATTGATGATTCTACCAGATATCTGTGTAGAAAAGTTTACCTCGTCTCAGAAATGATGGCCTGTCTTCAGGTGACAATGTGAATTTCGACAAGGTGATTCGGCTACTCAGCGACTCCAGTGGGCTTCTCAGCTCGCCCCCAATTCTGGTGTTATGATGATTGTTACCACTACCATTGTTGACGCTGCTGTTAAGCTGATTATTTGCTGCAGAGTTCATGCTAAAAATTTCCCGTATGAAGTTGGGGTCTTCCTCTGGTATATCCCTCTTTTTATTGAGGTGGAGTGGAGTTGAGCCGTTGGTTGTTGGTGGAGCTGTCAAGGAAAGTCTCTTTACTGCGCTTCCATTTCTGTTCAGAGGCGTTGAAGGTTGGTACAGACAAGTGTGGCGGAGGAACCGGCTTGTTGGGTGGGTGTGCTACGAGTTACTACTACTACTCCAGTGCCATTAGACTTCACACCTTTTCCTGCAGCAGTGCGGCAGGAGCGCAGCCTATCCGTATTTGGCAATTCGGTAACTTTCATTCCGTTTCAGTCTGTCTTTTATTTTGGGTAAATTTTTCAAGTCGGGCATAACAGGAGGAATGGCCGAGTCGAGATCTGTTTCCAACAATTTTGAGTGATCAGGGGTGGAACATGTTTTGGATGGTGAGGAAGATGATGAGGTGGAAGTAGCAGAGGCAGAGGACATGCACCTTTCCGTGTCTTTGTTACTTCTGTCTTGCTTCAGATGATGCACATCCAAGAAGGGATCCCTTGGCTGCAAGTTGTGCCGTCGTATCTCTTCAATACACTCGTACAACTTTTCGGGATCGTTTTTGTCCTTTCTGATTCTATCATAGACGGACTCTCGAACACGGGCGTAGGTGCTGTTGCTATCATAATCCGGAGACTTGACTGCCGAACCGGGATCAAAGGACACTTTCTGCTTGCGTTTTCTTCGCAGAGTCTCAGATGAAAATATGATTTCCCCATTAGCATCCAGAACAACACGAGCACCACGCACTTTTCCAGATGTTGCCACACCTTCCAAATTAGCTCCTACTTGTGAGTTGTTGGTATTATTATGTGATGGAGACGATATTACCCCCTTCTTTCCATCATTGTTGCCACCCTGTTTCCCAAGATGACCATTTGGCACCAAACTGTTTGGAGTATGACTTTGCTCCTCATCATTATTCAGGTTCATCTTTCCAACATGCTCTTCTTCAAAAGAGCCTAAGAGAACCGTGTCGAGGGAGTAGTACTCTTTATTCGCATCCAGTTTTGGGGTAGTTTTGCTAGTGCGAATAATTTGAAGTTGCTGCACAGCATCTGGAATCACATCCGGTTGCGGCAAACCCGATGTATTACCTAACGGGCAGCTAGTCAGCGTCAAAGTGCTGTTGCTCGTGCTTGCCGTTCCAGTGCTACTGCTTGTACTGCTAGCACTCCGCTTTTTGATAGCAATATCGCTCAGTCTTACTTCAGCCCTTCGGTCAGAGTCAGTATCGCTCAGTGTTCCACATTCACTCTCGTTGGTAGTGAACAAGTCTTCAGCCTTGGGTGTAATTCGCCCGCTATCATGTTCCGAATCGTCACCACCATCCAGGTGAAGCACAATCCCAGGATCTTTGAGAGGAGGAGGACTCCCAGATGAGCAGGATGGTGATGGAGTCACCACAACCAGAGACGGCACAAGCTCAATCAGTGACTTGCGTTTTACTCTCTCCTCCAAACTAGTGTCCTCCTGTGATTTTTTTATGTGTGAATTGAAAGAACAAAATAAAAGTTAATTAGCACATTTCACACTGTGGTTAGAATGGCAATGACATGACAAGACAATGTTATTTTTATTAAGTGACAACTGAAAATAAATGAAGAAAAATCAGCTCGTTTGCATTACATTGCATGCTGTCGCAGTCATTCATGCATAAATCAGGAGTGAATTTCTTGTCTCTCGTTTGCATCAATGGCTGAATGACATGCTATGATGCATGCTGAGGCTGTGTAAGTGTAACATGACATAATGCCATAATACCTACATCATTTTTCTACCTCGTCATTGTTAGCACTTGAATGAAGATTAGGATGACAAGAATGTCATTTTCTGACTAGATTTAGAATGAAAGCTTTGACTAGTTTTGGGAGGATTTAAATTTAAACTCATCTCCATCCTCAAACATAATCCGTATTCCCATCAGATAGTCATGTTTTTTTACTACCATAATAGTAGTAATATTTCTAAAACTTTTTAAAGCACAACTTGACTTGGTAGCAGCGTAATAAATGCCGTTTTTTCGTACAACGAACTATTTCCATTATGCCAATTGAACATGTCCTTTGGTGAAATTGAATAATACTTACATTGACACTGCTACTTTGAGCATTTCTCTGGCTCTCACTAAGAATCTGATCGTCTATTACCACCACAGCTGAAATGGTTCTGGCAGGTGGCTCCGGTTTACTTCGAAGCACGACCGTTCCACATGAGCTGGCCGTTGTGCTGGTGGAGCCTTTCCCGAAAAGTTCATATTCATTCTCAATATTGTTGCTGCTGGCGTTGGCTGCACGACAGGTGTTATTGGCACTGCTGGCAGCACTGGTTCCATGACTTGCTGGGGAAATCAAGGAGCCTTGATGAGAGTTTAGCTTTTGTCCTATGCTGGACGGCGAATTTGCATCAGATGAAGTATCTAGCATGCCCGCTGAAGATAAGGAAGTAGCTTCATCCTTCAAATTCCCGAGCTCCTTGGTGGATGTCGTTTTCTTAACACGTGGGAAACCGCAGTCACTGCGGAAGGATGTGAAGTAGCCGTCTGTATCCACCGAGTCGGAGTCAGATACGAGACCGTCCTACCAATTAAAAAAATGGTTGTTATATTGCATAATATATGACGAAAAGGGAGTGGGATTGCTACAACAATTTTAAAATATGCATCTGGTTTTATGTGGAAGTTTATTCCTGTTGTGCGTGTCAATCTGACGTCCGAGGGGATTTTTTTCTGTGTTGTAATGCGAAAAGGTGAAGAATCTGATTTGTAGAGATTAGAGTTGTTATGCCTGCTCATCATTTATTTATTACCGTGAAATTCTCCAGCTGGGGAGTCAAGCACCGATCCTCATCATCAAAAAGGAAATCAGATGAAGTAGACAAAGAGTTAGGATCCCACGGAGATGGCGCAGAGGATGAGCTAGGAACTCCAGGAACACCTTGGGCAGAGCTTGTACAACTACTCCAGTGCCCAGAATCAATCCCATACTTTTTCTGATGAGGATGATGGTGCCTGTGATGGGAATGCTCTGCTTCGTGCTGATGCTCACCATCTTCATCATCACCCGTCCCCCCTGGAGAGGCAACTGACGTGAAGCTCGTTTGTATTCCACACCTTAAACATTAAAGAGGAGGAAAATTATTACAAGAATGCAATTAGACTGATTAGAAAGCCATTCTCAGCAGAAAATTTATACCAACTATTTCCTAAGCTCATCCACATGAAATTATCTTTCTAAAACTCCATTCCGCATTCATCCCAATGAGCTCTAACAGCACCATGCTCATTTTTTGCACATAACTTGCCGCCTGCTTCTGTGCTACTTTCCGAAATTAAATAAATTTAGAGTGGAGTGGATTCATCATCCATCCTCCTACTTGAGAAACCGTCACGAAAAAAGACTCATTTACATCTACCGCTCCCTCTCTTCATCACTGTAATAGTGAGTTGTTCTCTTTCCCAAAGCAATTTCTCCAAAAATGGACAATTTTTACATCTACTTTGACTAAGTACCTTCATAAAATCTCAATTTACGCCTGCTTTACAGCGATTACTAGACAACCAGAAAAAGATATTGGGATGTAGAAGATGGGGACGGAAAACGGGAAGCCTCAGAAGATATGCGCGAGCATAGTCTCATATTTTCAATATATCGTTCCACATCCCTGCATTTTCCATTTCGGAAGATAATGTGCTCCCCAAAATATATTTAACGTTTGGTACATTTATTACTGCATGCTACTCATATAATCATCTACAAGAATACTTAACATTTTATGATACTGATAAAAGCACTCGTAAAAGGGTGTCCGCACGAACTGCAAAAAATATAGCTTCAGCAAAACATGAAAGCTCAAAGCAGACTATGATGGAAGTCATTTTATTCAAGTTCGACATTCATTTAGTGTTCTACCTGATCTCCTGAGAGAACTAAAAAATTTACATTTTCGAGAAAAGTTATGATCTTGTCGACACTTTATGAGGAGCAAGAATTAAGAAGTAAACATGATGCCTCAAAGGAATTTTCCATTTGAAAATGATTTTAAGAAAGATGGGATACGAGTGCAATTTTATACTTGAAGGGTGTAAGCAATGAAGCTAGGAAAATAGTTCGCCTTAAGACAAAAGCAAGTGATAACGACCGAGACAAGGGATGAAATTTCTTTGGAAAAATCTCAACTTAGTTAATATGCAACACAAGGCTGGATCCATTTATATATATCCACTATGGCTAAACTTGTCAAATTTTATTTACGCAATATCGGAATTCAATCAAGAATGAAATGGAAGCAATTGATGCAGTTTCTTACTCTTTGTTTGGCATAGAGCCACAAATAGTATTGCGTCTCTTGTTCCTCCTAATTTTCTTGGTGTGCACAACCAGAGAGCGTCTGTTGGCTTTCATGCGATCAAACCCAGCACCAGTGACATCCACTTGCACCACTTGACTCGGGAATGGGGAAGCTAGAGCACGGTTCAGCTGCTCTGCTGACTGCTTTTTACGATCCAATGTCGCAATCTTCTCATCCAAATAGTCGTCCAATTTCCAGTCCCGGAGGGCGGCAAAACTTGCCGGCTGTTGGTGCAAAAAAAACAAGATTCGTTCTCATCATCATCCCATCTTCAAAGCCATTATAAAGTTTTTGCTACTCTCTCGTTGGCTCAAGATTATGTTCAATTATTAGAACCATTTTTATGCTTGAAACTTATAATGGGGTGCATTAATGTACAAAAACTATCCTTCGTAATTATTACTTTCCAGCTAGGAAGTCTAGATAGACAACCATACGTAAATATTTGGGAGTCGCCATGTCAAACTAGAAGATATTTAGTGCTGGTCCACATGTTCCACATGTTCCACATGTTATGTTCCAATAACAATTTTTCATTGTCAATATTATATTTGCAGGCGAGCCGTGACGATAATCATGAATCTTTTCTATCCTTCCTCCTGCTCTGTCTTTCTCAAGAAAGATTTTGTATTTTACTCCATCATTTCCTTTTCCTTAAACAATATTACTTCCCCAAAAAATGTAAACTACTGTATGTTTATTATCTACATATACCAGGTTTGGTTATATGAAAAAGCTCTTAGGATTACGTAAAAGGGGAACTCATTGAAAGTCTATCTGTCTGTCTATCTTCTGGAGAAAAACGTAAGGAACTTTTTTTTAGCGTCAATGGACAAAACTGACGATGGATACATTACGGCCTTTATGTCCTGTTTATGCCATGCATGCCCTTTACTCCACTTCATTTTCCATCCCCCTACAAGCTATGCATCTGCATCGTGATCATCATCATCATCTGCCAACCGAAATATATATTAACTTTTAACAAACTGATGGTCCCTGAGGAAACATTAAGATGAAAAACCGCAAAAAGGAGAGCAGCTCCATGGATGATGGGCTTTGGTTAAAAATGCATTTGAACTACAAACTACGAACATGTTAAATGGCTGCGTGTGCCTTCTCTCCCGTTCCGCTATTTATTGGCCCTTTCCTTCCTTTCATTCTTTCAACTTTGAGGTTTCAAGGAGACATTCAGGTTAGTTCCTTTTACATCCATTACATATCAACATCCATTTCTGTTTCGCGTAGACTGAAAATGGAGACTGTTCTTTTCCACACTCGAAGTAGAGACAAAGGGGGAAAATTGTTTGTACGTTTTTCCCTCAACTGCCAAAAATAGGGTATTAATGAGTTACTTTTTTTTAGATATTTATTTAGTGAAACATTCCGTTTCTGCGTCAAGATATTCTGGGCAGTATATTCTGAGAGGAGTAGCAGAGAAAATGGAGGTTGCACAAATACGTGTAAATGCTTCAGTGCGGTCCAAACCCTGAAACGTCTGTTTTTACTAACAGAGAATGTTTACGGAGAAGGGAATGAAATGAGTAAGGCAAGAACTTCTTTTTTGGTCTCTTTTTGTAGCAATTTGAAGGTTTCTCCATGACTAAATGACAAGCTAACCGATCACTCACCATGTTTTTGTTCTTTTTCCTATGGTATTATTGATATTGTGTGTGGTATGGTAAGGATATGGATTGGAAGAGTGAGTGAGGAACATCGGAAAATAATAAAATTGTAGAAAATTGCTGGTGCAGCGGTTGTTTTTGTTAAACACACGACACGGCTCCTACTTATTTTCTACTTTTTTGATGCCATGATATGATCCCAACATACATTATTTTGAGAGGTTGACGGTGTGGTAGGGTCTGGTCTTGTGATTTGATGGCTTTTGTTTTTTATTACTTTTTGTACCGCATCAAATGCCTGGTTTTTATGCACGGATTTCCATGCTGATTTTCATGACAATAAAAAGACGCATATGTATTGTTGGCACGTCACGTTTCTAAGGTTTACTTACTCTTCGACTTTCCAGAGAGATCCGGCGTTCCAGGGAGCGTCGTGACGCCAGGATAGGGGAACGGGTGGGAAAACGGGCTGATGGGCTCCAGCATTTTCATACAACTGGATCAGGAACCGGGGACGGGAGATCTTTGTCACCAACTTTGAGTGGAAAATCACCTCAGAACGAATGTTTGGTTTGATACAGTTGGAAACATCGTCGAGAGTTCCCTCCGCTAGAAATAAAAAAAAGTTGGGAATTAAATATCCGCCCAAACATACTCACATTTTGTCATAATATTATAGTGCATAAACTTTGAGTGGAGAGTGATATGAAATGAGTCGTGAGATGTTTGACTTTGGTTTATGTCATGAAAAAATATCATCTTGAGTGAGCTCCCTACTAAGTATAGAAAATATGCAAGGAAAATGGATTTTGTACAATATAACGCATCGCCACCAATAAAGGAATCAACGTCAAAGAAGACGTGTGTAAACCAGTGTAAATCTCTCAGCAAAGTACTTTCAAGTGGAGAGGAGCAGCTGCCTCTGCCTTCTTCCACTTCTTCAAAAAACATTCCATTTATTTTTTTACTCAATTCATGTTTCTTCATTTTTTTGCAGTCATTTGTCGCTTTCTTTTTTAGACTTCATTAGGAAATAAACTGAGCAGAAACAACAAGACGAGTGATTTGCTCCCTTTCTCTCTCTCTCTCTCTCTCTCTCTCTCTCAATAACATTTTTTGTCTTCTGTTACAAAAACACTACACTTATATTTTAAATCATATACTTATTTTTATTTGTATGGCGGTGTGGGCTTGAAACTGTTCTCTTTGCCTTTTTAAAATGCAACATAATTTAGTGAAGGAACCATCCTAATTTCAGTCAAAATATGAGTGCTCTCCCAAGAAATAAAAATGTGATAATTTAACGAATGATAGTATCCAGCAATAAAGTCATACTTGAGCTATTTACTTTATTGTGGGGAAGAGAGACGAAAAGGGCATAAAATCTGTTTTCCAAATTTTTTAAAGAGAGCAAGACGAACACCCATATATTTGTAATCCAACATCATTGTACTAGGTGGATATATGAGCACAGTTGAAAAAATATTAAGCAAAATTTTATTATATATTTCCTGCCGTTTTCTGATTTATGACCTTTGCGTCATTTCATCTAAAGTACTGTACAGCCTGAAGGCTTCATATTATATGAGGTTGGTGTAGTGCCCACCAGGTCCCCATTTTACACCTACACGTTGTCATTTTAACGTTTTTCGCCTTGTTTGTTAAGGGTTAAAATCTTAGGATGATTCGTGTAGAGCTTAAAGTTGTCGTAAATAAAATGGCGGTAGAAGTGCAAGGGATTGGGTATAATATTTGACGTTGTCAATTGTCCTTCGTTTGCATCTAGACAGCTCTTACATGTATATATTACTTACGTCTACTTAGCTACCTTTTTGGAGAGTCAAAGATTTTTTTGAATGTTTTTGGATGAGAAGGAGAGATGACAAATTTCCGTTTCATTGTGTGTTTTTGAGTACTTCCGCAGACAACAAGTAAAAGGTACAACCACCACCATCGTTTCAGATGTAAGAGCAAGTATGTAATGCATTAGTTATGCAAACACTAAGAGAACATATCGCTACCTAAATATCTAAGTAATTGCATCATTCTTACATGCACGATTCCATACCCAAGTAATGTAATAATGGGAAAACATAAATCAAAATTTCAAGAAAAAGAAAAAAAGTCTCCAGTAGTTTGTACTTTGTACTACATCAAGATTAGCCTTGTTTTCATCTCCATCCTTGCCTCACTTGCTTATGCCCACTCGTCCCATTTTATTGTTGGCTTCTCCGTTTCTCACAGGGTTTGGTAGGATTATTACGTAATGCCATAAAAACGAATTGTGCTTTTGAGATGGAAAGGTGCTCCCATGCCATAAGCCATTGCCTAGCTGTTTCTTGTCCGAATAAAAAGGGGAAGGAATACACTAATATATTCGTGTTTGTGTGCCGTATCATATCATGTTCCTCTTAAATGTTTGGTCGTGGGACTGGGACGACAGCATGAAATGACACAAATGTAAGATACCACAACTCGTATTCCGGGAATGGATCTATATGGATCTTTGATGCCAACTTGTTGCTCTCCGTCTTGCCCTTTACAAGTCATAATATTTCTAAAATGAATATTCAACCAAAATATAATGTTTCCATCTTCCTCCATTTATCCAAATCTGAGAAACTGAAATGCACGTTTTTACTGTATGATATCATGTACCATCATTCCAAGAAATGATAACATTTTAACCAGTTGTAAGTTACGTTTCGTCTTTGTTTATGATATTTTCTTAGAATGTTAGTGCTCAAACACTAAATTTATGAACCCAATTTGACCAAGAACAACTGAACGTTGCCCTTGTTTAAATTTTAACTTTACGTTTCTCACTATGGTTATGTTTTATATGCGGACTGCATTTCATTTTTGGTCATACTGCACCATCAATCTGGTAACGTGATGATGTACGATATACTACAAACAACGTGTATGCAAATGATAATAGGCTGTTTCAATTAATGCAAAACGCATACTTTTATATATTTTTTAAATGTAATTTCATCCATTCTTTCTTCTGCTTCATGGAGGTCCAATCCCATTTTTTGTGGTTTGGTCACTTGCTGTTTTTGCTGCCGAACAAGACAACGACGAAGAGGAAGAAAAAAAATCACCAGAGAGCAAACGAGATTTTAATGCTTTATGTAAACAACAATGTGATGTGTAGCTTGAAGCAAAAATTGAAGCGGGGCTAAAATAATTGCATATCAAACCAACAATGTAACACAACCTATTTGATATGATGATAATCATAATTTTGCATCTAACTAATTCTAAGTCACTCTCTTATCCTTTTCCCATCAGAATGCTCATGATCATCTTCTCATGTGGGTAATTTAATACGGATTTTAATTTCCATTTAGCTCTTCTTGCCACATTTCAATCTTTACAATTTATATGTAAATCCTCTCCGTCCAACGAAGCAGCTTATGTTCCTCAAGATGATGATGACCACAAGGAGTAAACTCTTATTCTCTTAGCATCCTTCCTGAGAAGACCTCAAACTATGAATTTTTAACACGGAAATTTGATTAAATTTTGAGAACTTTTTGTTCTTCAAAAGTCTTGCAACCACAGTATGTATTAAAAAGTGATCATGTTCCCGTTCGTGCTCTATGTTGTATATTATTCACAGAGAAAATGAGGGGTTTAGGAAGTGAAGTGTATTGAATGACCATAATGATCATAATCATAATCACATCACATTTTTTAAGACTACATAATATTGTACTCGTTAGTATTTATTGTGTGTGTGTATACGTAATGCAGTAAGATTGGAAGGAGTGTATTATTGAGTGAAGTTCAATTTTTAGGGGATTATTACTCGTCGTAATCAACAGGATGATGATGACGGCGTATTGGATTTAACATGTAATCATCTTGTCCCGAACCAATAATGTGATGCATGTATCGTCACGCAAAGCCGAATACTCTTATCATCCTCGTCATCAGTCGGATCAATATTGGCTAATACGATACTTTAAAATCATAGTCTTATTAAATCTCTGCTCTTGCAAGTTGTCTTGTTGCTGTCCTCCATAAGTATTAATTCCTTTCGTAATCCGAATTACAAAACAGAGAGAATTTTCTGACGATGGGTGATAATGATGACGATGCATAATCATATCAGCAGTCAGTAGAACATTTTCAGGGATGAGACCAAGATCAAAAACCAAAGTTTGTACTTCTTTTCTTTAAAAATGTCCCTGAAAATTTTCGCCTCTCTCTTGCTTCACCTTTGTGGTGCTGGCATTGCAAGTCATAGTAAGTAAGTCGTTTTTGTCAAGGAATGCGCTGACCATCATCATCATGATAATCACAATCACGCTTGCTGAGCCGAGACTGATTCATCGCTATCAAACCACCACACAACATTCCTCTCCTACCTCATTCGTAACGATATTTCTGAAGCCCTACAGCAATTTATTTACTTTTCCAAGTGCACATTTCCTTTGACTGGCTCATGAATGAAGAACAAATACAGAGAATGATGAGGAGGAGAGCAGGTACATTAATAGTCGAGAAATGAAGCACAGTCTCAAAATAAGAAGCTCACGCACAGCAGGGTGCAAGCCACAAGGCGAAATAAAAGACTGGGAACAAAATGTCACTTGCTTTATTCTAACTGTTAAACCTGCCTCTGCATTTGATCAACGTGTATATTTTAAATTCAAAAATATTACTTGATTTACAAAATGGAACCGAACGAAAAAGTTTTCTGCATTTCCTCACTATACCTTTTTTGTATTCACCTTAGGAAAACTAAAGGAAATCTCCATTTTTCTCCAACGATAACTAAGCAAGGTAACAACGCCTCAGCAGCATAATGTTATAATCTATTGCTATCATCAAGATAACATAGCAGTACCTTGTGTAAACGTAAACCAAAGAATATATTTCATTTTTAACCACGTAAAAAACTAGGAGAGAATACATCCATCCATGCACTTAAAATCAGAGAGAGAAATGCGGCAGTAGTGCATTAGGCTGAGAAGAAAAGCCAAAGGCAATTTTGACGGAATTTTTAAGAAAACTATGCGCTTATGCTAAAGCAATCAAGTGAAAAAATGTAAACATTTCATTAGCAGCTCGTTCGTATCATATCCCATCTCACAACTCTCCAATTCATTATTGTTGCCAGCCAGACTAGAGCCGACGCGGCGACGACTTTGCTCTTCCAGTTTTAGAATAATTTTCCATGAGCATAACGAACACTTACAGACACCACTCATTCATGACATTTTTAAAATGATTTTGTTCATTCCAATCCACCGCAGTGTAAAAACTGGTCTTTGTGAGAACCAAACTCAGCTTGGTTCTCCGTGATATTTGTAAATAGTGTGGGATTTCTGAGGTTCTGGACTGCTATTTGATAACAGCAGGATTGAATTGAATAGCAATGCCCACACAAAGCTAGCATTCAAGAAGGTTTCCCCAAAAATAATATTTGACAAGCGTAAAAACGATTTTTTGTTTAGTGTGGGGGAGGTAGTCGTCTGGGAAGAAAATGGCCAGTTAAACCGAAAATTATCCTCAGTTTTCTTGAGAACTTACAAAATTCTTAAAAGATTTTACCACTTCCAGGCGACTAGTAGCCCCGTCTTTATACAGAGAGTGTGAAGAAGCTTGTATCCTGCTTTTTGACTCTACATTTCAAACGGGGAAAGAATGGTTGAATGTCTCTTCAATTCTCTGTGTGTACATTTCAAAATGATCTTGAGTTTTGTCATTGTGTACAATCTCCGATCCCGTCGTCGTCATCACATCCCATCATGATAGTCGGAAGCAACACAGTGGAGGATTGTGCAACAATACAAACAAGAGTTGAAAAGATGGTTTACTCTTCCAAGAAATAATGATCAGCATAGATACTACGATGATGATGATGATGACGACAATGAGATGAGTACGATCAACAAATGGCCATGAAGAGAGAGGAAGAATAAGACCATGTCGTTCCTTTTTGTTCGACTCCAGAAACTGCTTGTCGAGCTATTTTTCCACCTTTCAATGAAAAATGTGCTGAAGAGAACGAGAGAGAGTCGTAAAAATACAAGGCTTTAATTTGTTTGTTAAAAAAACGTATGACTTGCAGGCAGGAGCCTGAAGGCATCTAAAGTTATGCATGGCTTGGCTATTCCTGTGTACCCTGGAGGCTCTTTTATCTTCCTTCCATCTTCCTCCTAGTAAACATCCAGTGTAAAATTTTTGGTTTACTCTGATAATGCTTCATCTTCTTCTACCTCCGTTTGTTACAAAGAAAGATACTCAAATAAACTGTTTTACATGTACATCACGAACTCACCTACCAAAAAAATAACAGGAACAAGTTTGAACTTGACAAAGAACAGAGGAGCAACAAGAATGTATCATTGTTGTTTTTAAAAATACATTATGTACCATTTTCCAATGACAGACAAGAAAAATCTTCATCCTTTTTGGACTGGAGAACAAGTGCACCATGCATATCCATTCACACTGATTTTTCTTCCTTTCTTAAAACAAAAAAGGTATACAAGAGAAAAACAAAGAGGAAAAACATGATGCAGCTATTTTTCTTCGCCAACAAGTGAAATTCACTTGTCTTCTTGAATTTTACAACTACAACCTTTTCCTATTTATTATTTCCATCCTCGTTTCTGGTTCCTATTCACAGATTTTGGAGAATAATAATAATTAGTGTATGCAACACAAACCGTAAATTGTTAAGACTTTTCAATGCTCTCCAAGTAATAAAGTTGGCAGGGAGTTGAAAATTGTAAAATAAAGAATACATATTAAAAGAAAGAAAGAAGTAGACAAACATTTTTTTACACACTTCACGGCGTCTCTTTTTATTTTGGGCTTCCAACAGAGTAAATTTGCCACACGGTTATTTTCCACCTTCGAATCCCGACATCATAATCTAATCCCACCAGTAATGGAAGGGAACAGTGCAAGAAAATGAGTGCCACCAACAAATTATGTCGTGAAATTATTGTTGTGCAATATCACATCAGATCACACTGCATAGCTATTTAGGTAACGAGTTAAAACGAGTGTGACTGAGTCCGTTACCGAGAGAGCGAAGTATTTATGTGCGTATCTTTATTACTCACATGGGCATATAATATGTTCCACTCCTTTGAATACTTATTTTCTCCTTCCTTTCCTTTGTAGTTAATTCTAAAGCTTCCCTTTTATATGTATGTTAGTGTGGTAGCTAATAAATGGCGAAAGGGAAGAATAAGAATATCCTGGGACATGAGCATGACATGATCTCAGAACAAGTCTCATATGTATACATACATAGAATCACAGAAATTATCCTCCATGTCAAATTGGTTTTGCGAGTCAGTGAAAAAAATGTTAGTGACAAATTGCAGACGCTCATGTAAGTTTATATCTCAGCATTTTTTTTCTAGAGAAGTTGATTCGGCACTGTTTGATGATGTTACAGAAGTTTTGGCTTCCTCTCTCTTTTCCTCCTTTTGCCTACATTCGAATTTCAAATAGAACTCTCTGAATCCTTTCCGATTTGGTCAAGCAATGGGATAGGCAAGCCTTGGGGGTAATAAACAAAACAGCAGCAGCGGAAAAATACGCACAGTATGCATCTATCTACACAAGGACTCCCTTATTCCATTATTACGTCTTTTCAATGAAACATGAAATCAAATAGAAGGCAAGAGGAAAAGGTGTGAACGAAACGAATAGCACATCACATCATCATCATCAACATGAGTCACAAACCGTTTTATAAAAAGAAATGTGTGCATTTACAGCACACAGGACGGAACCATGATATTATGGAGATGGCATTCTTCTTTCAACACTTAGTTTTTTTCTATTCCTTCAAGGGAACATATATTTTGAGACGTCCACAGTGATTACGTTTTTAATGGGTTGTGAACGAATGATTATTGCCAATGATGTTATTAAGCGTGAAAGAAGAAAAATTATGATGATGGTGGCATGGCAATGCAATAATGATGAGGATTCGCTGTGTATTGTATTACATATTTGGTGAGTGGGGGCAGACCAGGACTACAGACTACACAAACCCATTAAAAATTATACTAAAATTATTTTGCCGATAAAAGGAGCGAGTGAGTGCGCCTCAAAGGAACAAGTCAAGGAACATTGATGAATGCATTTCATGCACACCACCAGGCATACCAACCAGCAATAATATATTATATCGAAGTAACAACAACGGGCGATAATTCTGGACTCAACTAACACAACCAAAACGTGCTGGTGAGAAGAAAACTGGGTCCACCCTTTCCATTTCCAGCAGACAAAGAAAAAGGAAGGGGTTAAATGGGGGATGGATGCTGCTTGACTGTCAAAATCAAGAAAGAATGTGAGAATAGCTTTTAACACTTTTAAGAAAAGTTTTCTTTTGGCGTTGAGGAAACAACGGAACGCATTGCACTTTAAAAGTATGTTTCAAATTTTTATCACGCTCGGGAAAATCCTGATATAATGGTGGAAGGTGACCAAACCATGGGGATGTCATCAATTGTGCTTCAATTACCAATAATTGAGTGTTTTCCTCTCAAATTGAGTAATAATGACAGTTGTGCAATGCACACCCATTCATTCACTTTCCATTAAACGGAGTTTAAACCAGGAATTGAGGATAATCTCGACTTTATATCGCCATATGAAACTTGAATGAATGCTATCCTTCTTGATAATAGTCATGATCAAGTGCTGCAAGAAAAGTCGAAGAGTAATGACTGAGAAGGTTTTTTTTTGCAAAAAAAAATATGCGTAAATTCTTGTGCGCGAGATGCATCTCCTTCCATAAAAGAAATAAAGAGCATCATTACAAACCAGCGAGTCCTTCATTACGATCATCACCACACTAGGCCGTCGTCATCCTTTTCGTCCTCGCTGTTTTTTTTAAAAACACCATCGTCTCTCACGCAGAACGACGCTTCTACTCAGCCAGTCTTTTTTTGTAGCAATAATACATTTCACTTAGCTCTACATTTTGGCTTTTGTATTACCGACATGAAATTTTAAACTTGCTCTTTTATTTCAGCACCAGTTTTTGACTTGTCATCACCACATCACCATCGTCTTGATGAAAGAGAAACGCTGTGTGTGTGTTCTGCTAAAATCTATCAAAAATGTTGCATCAAATAGTATCACCATCCATTTCAAATTTCGACTCGTGAGCATGATGATCAAGCAGAATGACTTGGTGGAGTAGATTTACCTTGGTATGTATACCTCACACGCAGCTGCTTCCAAAAAAGGAAAAGTTTTTGTCATGAACATCCTTACCGAATTTTTAACTTCTTTTTAGACCAGTTTAGATTAGAAATGTTGGTGGACGACTGTCTTTATTCTTGAATGTAACAGTAATCGTAGCTAAACGACCTTAAATAACGTAACGTTACATATTAGAATTAGAGTGCGTGTCTGCTTCGTTTCGCTACTTCCTTCCCCCATTCCTGTGTCTTGCTCTTTTTTCTTTTTGTGACTTTCATAAAATCCATAAAACTGCACTTTTTTCCAGCAGAAAATGGATCAAGGGGAGGAAAAATGGGGAGAACGAAAGAAAATCTGGAAAACATGAGGGTTGTTTCAGCTCAGTTTCATGTGGAAGAAAAGGCACTGGAGATTGCGAGTCGGGGATATTTCTCCCTACATGTCAGACTACACAATACACTTAATCCAATATTTATTATAAAATGGTATGTATGAATGGATAGTACATGGGTACTCCATTGCATTAAGATATTTACACACTCTATTATTGTGTTATGTGCTCGCTTTTGTTGTTGTGTGTGGGCCCAGGATTTGAGGTGAATGTAGGAGACTTGATTACACAAAATAAGAATGGTTCATTAGAAAAATGCCCACATTTGAAAAATCTGATGACGCGGAGAAAAATACTTTTGAGATCATCTTCTCATATTACACGCATTCGGAGCACACTTGTATCCGCATTTTCGAATGAATTACCGAATACGTTGTGCTACACTATATGCTATAATGAAGAGGGATGTCCACATTGAATTTATCTCTTTCCCATTTCAAAATCCACGCCTGGTTTCCGTGGAAAGTATGCAATTGAAAGTATCAGTTGTGATGGTGTCATGTTTTGAGGCACGAGCGTTTGGTTTTCAAATGTTGAAGCTTGTGATACACAAAACTTTTTCATAGCTTGAAAGAGATCCCATTTCAATTTCTCGTGCAAGGAGGCTTATCCGGTGTTTGGAAGGCTTCACCACGAAATTTTTACTCACCACCACTACTTTCATTATGGAGCTGACTTGAGAAGCACAGTTTACGAGCAATAGTGAGTGAGCCTATTAACCAAGATTTTTTTTATTTCCTCCCTTTATTACATGAAATAGCTTATGGCTGCTGTTAAGTGAGTTATGTATTTGAGGAAGTGAATGAGAAGAATAAGAGGAATATTTAATGCTTATGTACTCAAGTGTCTCTGTCACAAGACGCATGATCATAAAGCATCAGCATGACAATAAGGGAGAGACAATCTGTTGAAATTGTCGCTTAAAACTGAGCAGCTAAAGGGAGATGAGTCGTGCAAGAAAGAGGCTTTAACTAGCAAATTATATTATTATCAAGGCATGTTCCTCCGGAAACAACTTTTCTCTATTACGCAACACAACCGAAGGGAATGAAGTATGTGGAATGAAAGCCAAGTTGAAAGTAGACTATGCTGATAATGAAATGCAGATGAAAAAAGGGACACGAATGGGAATTTGGTGTTTAGTGGCTTCTTTCAATATGCAAAGCACACATTGCTTCCTTCCGTCCTTCTTGATTTCGTGTTATGTTATTGTATCAACTTGCATGGTGTGGCGTGTGCATTGACTAAAAGTGTCACTTTTCATGCTTCAAAGCAATCCCAACCAAGAAAAACAAAAATAAGTACTCATGTCAGATTAATTTGGGATACATCGGAAATTGGAGAGCAGACAAAAGTAATCAATTCCAGTTGTGTTGCTAGCTCATAGCTGCTCACTTAAGATTTAAACAGAGAGTGATGACATGACATGAAACATGACATGTCTAATATTGAATATATACTTATCATTAGGTTGTTACTTACATTTCTAGACCTTCCCAAGAAAAATATTTTGATTCTAAACAAAATGATTTATGCTAGGTGATCATGAAACCGTTCAATTTATTCAATCAATTCTGCTTGTTAGCCTTTTTCAACAAAAGCGTCTCTCTTTATTTTTAGTCAGAATTCCAGTGAATCTCACACAACTTGTTTGTATACTCGAAATAACAATTTAATGGCTTCCCTCCGTCTGCTTCGCTGCTTGAGGCAAAGCCGGTAACGTGCGCGTTCATTTAATTGCGTGACTACGTTTATAAATCCCTCTACTTCATTTGCATACATCCCCAAAAAAGCTAGTGCATATTTTTTTTCCTTTCAATTCATTCATAATGTCGATCATGATATTATGATGATATGTTAGCTATGACGACTATGGCTTATTATCAATTATTTAAAGTGATCCCAGCTGCTATATTTTATTTACCATTCAACAAAGCAATTGGATTTGCTTTTTTCTAGTTCGACTTCCAACTAGCGAAAGGGTAGACCAAACACTGTACCACAACCCCTTTTCCCTGTCTAATCTTTCATCAAAAACTCAAAATCAGTTTGAAGAGCCTCTGGTGGTGACGGTTGTGCTTTCATGTGTAAGGTTCACTGCCTGCCGTTTATAGCCAAATTCTTGTCTTTCTGATCTGATTTTTATTAACTTTTTTTTGTCCTAAAGCCTTTTTAAAATCCCTAAACAAGAGCACGAGTGAGAAGCGCTCCACCGTTTTTGTTTTTCCTCATCAAAACATTTACCGAAACCGAAACGGTGGCTCGAGAATTGAAGGGGATGTTGGGTTGAGTTGAACTGAACGGAAGCCCATTTTTCTACTGAATCATGCTGTGAAATCCACACATATTTTTATGAATGACATGGAATAGATTACTCATTCCGAAATAATATGGTATGCTGCGGACGTCCTCACTCGCATTTCATTTCATACCACTTCATTTTCATTCATTGTTGAAGAGTTGCTGTTCCAACAGTCAGCATTTTATTTTCTAAAGTTGCACTTGCACAAAAATCTGTATTTAGGACGACTCTCCTCTCAAAATCAAAAACAGAAGAGAAATATGTCGATCAAAGTAAAAAGTCACGTAGATTATATACTTTTTTTTGTTTTTTTTTGTGTGGAATGGAGATAACGATTTATTTCCCTTTGGCCTTTCCTCCCTGCCGTTGCCATCAACCATAAATAGGCAATGGAAGATAACTTTGTACAAAGTGTAGCATAAGTAGAAACATATATTTGTCCCAGAATTTCCCCGGTTTTAAGTTATTTTTCCTTTCTCGTAACATTGTTATTAGTGGAATATTACCCCAGATGGAAATCTGGAGAAGAAAATGGAATTATGAGGGGATTTGTATGGATGAGATGAGGCATGTAGGCATAATGCATCATATCACTTTCTCCAGTAGACGAGAAGAGTCAAGTCACACAAACTGTTATTCTGACTCTTTCAGCAAGCAATACAAAACGAGACAGCCAGGCTATAACAAAGTCGGCCGGGTGGGTAGACCACGGTATTCATTCATCTACTTTTGTGTTTGTCATACATGATTTCTACTGCTCTTTTTGTAGATATGATGATAATAATAATATCTATATCACCATGTGTATGAGCACACGACCTGACTACCCGACCTTTCTACTCAAATAAATATACAAACACACAGTTTATTTTAGATCCTTCGAGAAGCGGAGCACATGCACCAAAAATAAAAGTGCATTTTGGAATGTGCACGCATGCACAAACCTTGTAAGTTTGTTTGGTTTTGGAAAGGAGTACTTTTAAGAGAGTAGATTTCACCGATCAAAAGTGCACTTTGTTCCTCTTCGGAAGGATGATCACTATCATTTTTCCTGCTCTCTCCTTTTTTCAAGTTTGGGTGGTAGTTCCTTAACTTATTCATGTTGTATGTCTCCCTGGCAATATTATGAAATATGCATAAGTTGAAAGAAAAGTGGTTCCGAAACATGGCTTTTGACATAAACCTTCCCATAAATTCGAACTACACGCTATCTTGTATGCTGGTCACTGCACAAGCAATCAAATTGAGAATGATGTCTATTGGAAATAGAAAATGAGTCATAATAATATCCGACATTGTTCTGGAAATGAGAGCAGGGCAGGGTCAGTTGAAAAAGACAGTGGGCTTTGAGAAGACATTCAAAATGTTCTTGTTTCTCATCCTATTTTTCTTGACTTGAATATGATACGACGTAACTAGAAACTTTTTTTTCTCTAGCCGGCATACAAAGACAACCCTTTGTTTTCTATTGAACTATGGTTGCTTACTCAACGCTCTTTGAATGGGATGAGAAGTCCACTCTAATCTTTTAAATAAACAAAGAAAAAGAGCGAATGTTTCCTTTTCACTTCACACTGCGGTCAAGAGCCGTATCAAGAGCGGTGTCATCATTATTTTTGCATAAAGTATCAACTTCGTCATTCCGAAACAAAGTAATACCTTCATTGTATACAATCTTTTCATTAAAAAATTTGCGTAGTAATGCAAAAATACTGCGGAACTTGGAGAGGCAGCAACCTCTCTCACAATGAGTCAAGTAAGTGCTCAGAGGCATGATTATAATCATGCAATGAAGTGGCCACCACATCACATCCAAAAACAATGGAAGAAAACGATATACCACTACACGACTATCATAAAACAAGGGGACGGTGCCTATTTTGTGCATTAAAATCAGTTATTTATTTACCACCTCCCACTACCAATCTAATAGCACACCATCACATTTCACATTCATAAAAAATAGCATTATCTTCATGCGCACGCAAATGCCAAGTTGATTAGGATTAATGAGACTATCAAGATGATCAACCTTTATCGTTTCATCTCTTCTTTTCTCCATTTATCCATTCATTCATACCTCACAGAAGAGTATTCAAAACGTCAAGTCAAAAAGCACAATGAAATTGTGAATAGTGATGAGAACCACAAAAAAGGGCAAAAATCAAATAGACACGAAAAGAAAAATCCAATCAGAATACAACTTATCTTTTTCTCCAACAAAAAAAAGGTTTGAAAGAAGCCAATCTTCCATCAAATTTCGGTTGACATAAATCATTTTTTCTGGTTGCAGACTTAAAATGCGCCAAACCAAATACTATCTCTAGCAGCTTGGACGGGATAATTGGAATATTGCTTGCATGCCATACTGAAAACATCTTATCCACAGCATATTCTTCGTCGTGATTTATCCATTTCAATTATTTTGGAGATAGCTAAAACAAAAATCTTCATATGCAAAAAAATGTATGTGCATAAACATGCAAATTTAATGGAAAACTCTGTCTCACTTTTTCTAAAGTAGACAAAATGTTGCTTCTCTCCATTTAAAAATTATTACACTTTTACGACGCTCAACCAACTTGCTCTGCCAAACCACCTGAGCCATATAAATAATAAGGCGAGATGAGCATTCTGTTTATCTTACTTTATTTCAAAAAATGCCAGCAATAAAATAAGAAGGGTTCATGCCAAGCAAACCATTTTCTTCATCTTATCTGCCAAGCATGAAGCCAATAATTGGGGTGTTGGAGCACCTGCATGATCATCATCTTCCGAAAATCTAAAGTGTAGACCTGGCAATTAAAATAGCGAAGCTGTGCTCACTAGCACTTACTGCTAAGCATGCTGGCATCATATATTTTTAATAGTCAAGTGCACAAACGTGCACACGGTATTTTAATGGAGAAATGTATTTTGCGCCTCGTTGCCCAAACCCTCTAGAAAAAAGAGAGTAGAAATGGCTGCAAAATTATTTTCTACCTATTTACAAAGACGAAAACGGAAGAAGGATGGGAAACTAGAGCTAAAGCTAAATGTATTTACCTAAGAAAGTGAGAGATGCTTTTAGGTGAAACTAGCGCATTATGTTTTGTCTTCTGATATGAAAACAAAGAAGGAGCGGACAATACACATTGCTCACTTGTTTCTACAAAAGTGGAAATGATACATTGGTATTCATTAGACAGAAAATGCAAATAATGTAGTTTTGCACTTTAAATTGCATATAATACGTATCACGATGTATCATCATCGTCATATGATCATCCCCATGATGATAATAGTATAAAAGCAGAAAATTAAACATACGCGTAGCTAAACAGCCGTTCTCCATATGGAAATGAAGAGAGTGAAAAGACAGGAAACGGGAGGTATTTTTTTATTCTCAAAATAATAATTGTGGATAATAGCATGTTATGGGTACATCATTCATATGTGTAATATGCATATTGAAATTAAATGTGTGTACCGTGAACGATAGGAAAAATGTGAATAAATATACACAAGTATGCACCCGGTCCCCTTTTCATATGAAAGGAACAACCTCCTACCATCATAATCATCATCATCGATTCCCCAACAATCATCATATTAGACAGGTAAAGTAGTCAAACCAAAGCACCACAAATACCACTCCTCCTATCAATTGTATATCAAAACTGTAACTCCTAAGTGCAATTCCAATCTACTATGGACGGGGAACAGTAGTCATATTTTTCATAACAATGATCGCCATCCTCTCATCCTAATAACTTTTATCATTCTCACATATAAATTTACCACTACCACCATCATAATCGTCAGATTCACAGGGTAGCCGAAGTAAGTGCCAACAAGAGATTGTAGGTAGGTACACACGTACACCATATAGGTGGTAAGTTGGAAGGTATGAAAACGAACGAATGAGTCGGCTAACTAGATGCACAGATACAGTATGATATTTTCCTGCTAAAGTGCCATAATAATCGTATTATCTATCATCATCGCTAAAATACTTTTTCATGATTGTGTGTCTGCTCAGGTGGTAAAAATGGCAATACTGAACTCTACTGACATGACAATGAGGTGCAGCTGCCGTCGTCCGTCCTTTGCTCTACTGCTTTCGAATAGGATGATGGTTGGTTACTATATTACTATCGCAGTTGTGCATCTGCATTGGGCTCGTTGATCATCATCACATCACGCCGCTGCTCTCATTCATTGCTACATATTGCACCAAACTAAAAATGTTGGAGTAGTGGGAACGAAACAACTTTCCAATAACAATTTGACTATCAACATGCCACACATGCTCTTCTAGTCAAGAACTGATTTGACTGCCCTTTTTTAAAAGAATCTATTTATGTCTTTCTTAAGCATGTCTGCAAGAGAAAAAAAGTCGCCATAGCATATAGCTCCGGTTTGAGGCTTTATCTTGATTAAATCATCCATTAACATTATCATTATCACTCTATCCACACAACCCCTGAGAAAGATTTGTCTTGTCTTGTCTCTTGTCTTATCACATAATGAGTTTGAGATTGAGCTGACTTGGCTCCTTGGCTCATGCCATCCAAGAAGCAACAACGATACGATCAGGATGCGGATGATATGATGGGAAATAGAAGCTGTGATTTTAATGAGTTCAGCTTGAAAAATCTTATGAATGGAAAATGAGAGAAAGGGCAAAGAGGTATAGCTACCAATAAATTTGTCAAGAAAGTTCCTCTCTTTCACACACAAACCGCGTATCGCCGAGTAATCGCGGATTGTGATAAAGGAAAAGATGACGAGTTTACAACTTTTCTACTGATTCGAGAATATCAATACAACACAACCAAGCTGCAAACTGCCCTCCTGACTGAATAACTTTAAATATGAAATGAGCCAATGTATTCTTCCTCGTTTGATACAGTTTTTCCGCTCTTCCTTTTCTCAGATGGAATTTTAAATGAAACTGAAATCAAAAGGGTGAAAAAAGACGTATCGTTCCCTCTCTCAGGGATAAAAGAATGGAATGTGATATTTCAAATTTTTTGTGCCTGGCTCCGCTCAACAGTTTCATTTCAGCTAGTTGACTGATTTAAATCAGTTGCTTGTTGAGGAAAATGATGATGACGCTGAAGATTTGGTTTCTCGTTTATGAAATAGAGCACGGATAGTAAGAATTTATGCTTGTATTGTATGTATCTTTTGTTTAAAATGCAGATTGCACTATGATCAAACCGAAGGTGAGTTTGTAAAATCTAACCGAAACCACCATGTGTTAAACACAATATATATGTGGTTGAGTTGAGTTAGTATGGTATGTAACTATAAGGTCAAGTGCACCAACCCCTCCCATTATTCCTTTAGATCATATTCAAAACGGTTGGTGCAGCCATTTTATGGATTCATTCAACAAAAAAATGCCATCACATCATTCAGGTCGTGTTTCGAGTTTCAATGTGAACAATTATTCATCGTGACTTGGATGCATGGAGTGGACCCAGAGGGAAAAAATCAAAGTCATCATGGAGAATAATGCATAATACTTATCAAGTAGGTACTTCCTTTTAATACCTGCCCTTCTGTGATGTAATATATAATGTTATGTGTTACAGATAGGAAAATGTCTAGCTCGCTTCCATGCATGCCACTGCCATGCTACACATCATGCCGCAAACAAGTTGGTTGTGGCTCCTATTAATCAATCAATGAGAAAGACTGAAAATCTTAGGCAAAAGTTGCTGAAGAATCTGATGGTTTTGTTAGGTATGGAGACATGTATGTACACAATGACGCTTCCCTACCTCCTAAACTGAATTCTATCAAGATTATTGCTGGTCCAGTCAAAACGACTTGACTAGACACACATTTTATCATTCATTATTACCACTCAACATGTAAAGCATGTCGATAGGTAAGCTATTCAAATTCAAAGGCATATCGGAATCCGTATAAATTATACCAGTTTAGAGGAAAATTTAATTCAATGAAAGTATATGTATATTTTTGTAGCTAAACCACATCTTAGTTTGGTACTCCCTCTCATTTGAATGTCAATAGATTTTTTAAGTAAGTCGTTTGAGGTTTGTAGTAGTGGCATTCATAGAAAGGCTTTTTACTGCGACGATTTTTATCATGTCATCCCATGTAACAAATTTTTGTAACGACACTATCACAAGTGGTGGTAAGTGAGTTGTTTCGCAACAAAGACATTTTTCGCTAGAATAGACTGCATTGCAGACAAGTGAGCTTGATTTTGATTGAGGGTGGATGGGGATATGAACGCTATTAAATTAATATCTATATTCGATTCTGGTTCCTTTCGATATCACAAGTAAATTAGTTCGTGATTGAAAGGACAAGACAAAGGACAGTTCATTTTGTAATCAAACTAAATGCTTGCTCCTTGTACTTTCCCATTCATGCATCATTTATTAACGATGTTACTCAACTTCCATTTTTGTGCTTCGATTCATTGCTCGTATTTTATTTTCGACAAATTGAAGGAAGCGACCATTTTTCCTAAATTTCTGTATATGTGCTCTTATGGAATATTGATCTAACTGACTCCTTCCTTGATTTCAAATTATCTATTCAATTTTTAACGAAATCTTGTCGTTTATACGCCCAGTCTAACATCCCTTTGTTTACCATTCTCGACAAATATGGACTTTGAAAGGATATTGAGAGACAGACATGGGAACACGACATTTTTCTCCAAATGAATGCATATTATGATGATTGAGATTAGAGTCAAAGGCGTTGTGCAGCACTTGAAGGAGTTGTCGTATATTATGTTATTGTTTACTCTACAAACGATAAAGATATGCATAAAAGAATGCGTTTCAAATGTTATTAAAAGCCATGAACATTATTTTATATGATACACCACTAATTAAAAGAAAAAATCGTGTGTACATCCATCTACAAGGATCCATTGTGTTATACATGAAATAATTATGATAAAGCAACATCATTAGCATTAAATCCATCTATTGTTGAGCTCAAATAAATTTTAATGCTATTCTCCTTTCTATGCTCAATTAATTTATGTAAAAATTATATCTGTTTTTCCCATTTTTGGCCCATAATTATGACCAAATAGGCAGTGGAGTGTGCGTAGAAATGTATTCATTAGTAGTCCATTATTCAATAGAGTCACGGGCTTTTTACTCCTTGTATTTCAAAAGCAAATAGGAATGAGCAAGGTGAATTAACTATAAAACACCACAAGAAGCTCAAGACAGAAGGAGAGGATCAAGCAAGCATGAATTTCAATTCTATACTTTTTCAAAATTGAGCCTCCGGCATTTATTTCTTATTTCTGGCCTTCTTGACAGGGAGCAACATAAAATCGTGAACATATATGCACAAAGACCTCATTAAGGAATTTGAAAGTAAAGTTCTAACTTCTCGAAATAAAATAATTCTTTTAAGGTCTGCATAGTCATCAAGACCTGAGAAGTGATGAGTACAAAATATTTGCAGAATACTGGCTCAAGTTTTCTTTAATGAAGCGCACGTTTTTCTCACTCACTCAGATACACAGTTGGTTTGCAAACCAGCATTAAATAATATGTACATATGGTGAGGTGAGAGGACCCAGACCAAAAGCCAAAATATCTTGCATTTTCCATGTGGAACATTATTTTTTAGCAATATTGGACAAGTCAGTCAGTCAGTCGGTGAGTGAGCTTTAAAATAAAAAGTAATGAGCTTGCTTACTTGTTCTATTATCATCATCAGACTAAAAAGTTTTCTAGCTTTGCTTCAAGGTCTCAACCTCCTCCCTCTCCTCATCTTCACTTGAAAAAAATGCAGTTTGCAGTGTTGTGGTTGGGATTGCTTTTGCCATAATATCATGGAAAACCTCTCTACCATCATATCATTTCATAATAATTTAGTGGCTAACCCTGCCCCCACTTCATAAAAGCAATGAGGATGCAGAGACTGTGAGAGAGCTAGCAACGTATGAAAATTCCTGAATCCAGCGAATACCAGATAATTACTGCAATCAAGTAGAGTCAAGATAGAAATGAAGGTAACACAAACTTGGATGCTGAAGCTATATGCTGGGTTTAATGAACCTCAATGAAGCGCTCACTTTTTCTATTGAATTGAAATGAGCATCATAATGATGAGGTTTTGCTAAACATGTTAAGCAAAAAATGAGCATTTTGGCATTTAAAAAATATAATGAATACTTATTGGTTAGGCTAGGATTTCAAAGTGTTTGCATTTCAACTCATACACAAAATCTTCAAGTCTTGCAAAAACGTTCCAAATGAATGATGCAGCTGACAAATTTATTCTGCTCGTTTTCTAGTTCAACTTTGGTGGTAAGTAATTGCATGATACAGAGCAACAAAAGAAACTAGGTAGAGGCAGATATGTATGCAAATCAGTTTTGATGTTTCGTTTCTGCAAATACCAACAACTAACATCAAACAGTTTTGTATTGAAAGTTCCCTTTTTGGTTGGGCTCTCTGTGTTTTTGTGCGAGGCAGGTAAATTATAGGTATATAGTTGGCTCCCTTGCTCTTATACCGGTCCGTAGGTTGATCGTTAGAAGAATGCAAAAATGAATCATCAATTGCACGACATGAGGCTTTTCTTGTGAAGATTCTTCATACCACCTTTTTTGCTTTTGCCTCGTTCGTTTTATAAGACATGTAGGTACAAATATGTATCCATAGATTAGATGCGTGAGTGAATGCGTGCAAATATTTTTTTGTGTTTTGATGAAAAGTTCGCTGCTCTACCAACTGCCTATAACATTCATTGTAGATGTTGATTGTTGTAAAGTTGAGAAAACACAAGGAAAATGTTTATGCACGAATTTTTCTGTTCTGGGAATTCTCTCAGATGATGATGGTGATGGCACGAGGAAATATGTGAGGATAATGGACACACTCAAAGTTTAGGATGCAACACAATATTTTCATTAAAAATGTGAGGAGATGGGGTAGTTTTTTGTTACTTACGGACAGGTACGAGTCTAGGATCAAAGAGGTCAGCCTTCGCCTCAAGCTCATCTAAACGGAGTTTGACAGAGCGAACCCTTTTGCTCACTTGTTCTGTGAGCACAGCCACATCCGAAAATATATCCCCGGCGTGTGTGACGAGAGAGGCGAGTTGCCTCAAAACATTGACAAATGTCTCATTGTTTACAGCAATGAACTCCGAATCTGTCTTCTCTTTCAGTTCTAGTTTACCCGAACTCAGCTTCACGGGACCAACTTTGCGATAAATTAACGGCATATTTTATACAATTCACGAAAGCTGAAAATGATGAAAAGTTCCTATAGGGTTTAATTGGTTTCTTCCAGCTTTCTTTCTATTTGTCTGCTCGTTGTTCCGTATCTTCCTGTCCTCAATTTTTAGTAGACATTGTTATAGTTCATCTCATCAAATAGAGTATCGTCAGCAACGCTATTTATTTCTCAACAATTTCGTTCTTTCTTTCGCTTCCTCCAATTATTGAAACCGTTGCTCAGCATTTCATATCATAATGATGTAGATATTATATCTTTGTTGCTCTTTTTTCAAGCAAAACACATCAACCAACACCGACATCACCTTACCACCACCAATCACCTTGATCAGCCACTTTATCCCTACACCGCAAAATACCTTCGTTCATAGACGTTGCCACAAAAACTCGCAAGACAAAATAAATGCGTACACACAAAAAAGATAAGAGCTTTTAAAAAAATTCACAAAAAACTATCTAGATAATCACCTTCCTTGCCAAAAAAGGAAGGAGTGTAGAGCAAGGCAGTTAGGTACTAAAAAATTTCACAAAACTAGCACGCCAAAAACAGTAATCAACCCAAAAGGGATTCCAATAAAATAAACGACAGATGTGCGTGTGCTCCTGCTGCTCAACAAAGGCCCTTATTTCTTTCGGTCCAATTTATCTGAAAAAATTGTTACCGTTGCAAATCATCATCTGTGATGAGTCAAAGGTGGCCTAACTGTCAAAAAAGAGAGGTAGGTCAACAAATTTCTGGAAACTTTCCTACTCACACAAACAAACGAGTTCAAATTTTCATGAAGATGCAAACAAAGACGACAAGCTGCACAATGTGCAATGACAGAGTTGACTGGCTGCCGTTCTCACGCGGAGGACGTAAATGACTGTTGGTATTAGAGAGAAAGACCCCAGCACTATACACAAGGGTTTGGTTGACTGACGACGAGGACGACGTTGCGTTACGTTGTTACTGCTCACATTTCTAGCAACGAACTAAAAAGTGGGAATGAAGAAGAAGCATAGCAATAGCAAACCAGCCGCAGAAATATATGGAAAAATGAGTTTTGTCTACCGACTTAACTAAACACACTCAAAGTCTCATGCTGACAATGGGGAAATAGGTATGTATGTGTGTGTGCGTTGAAGATTGTTATGTACTTTGTTCATATAGAAGCAGTCACTTCTCCTCGCAGCCCTAAACTCGTCTCTTCTGTCTTGTACATCAGATAACATAGCTCTGTGTGTGTACCTATAAGTGTAATAACAACATATCGGCTATCATACCATCACATCATGTAAAGTAAAGCAGGGAGATGAAACGAAACGCACTCCGCATTACACTCATATATACATGGGTATTAATTGGTGGTGGTGCGGTTGCTTATTTGGTGGATGCTGTTGAAGTAAACGAAGAAATAAACCCTGTTGTCTGCTCATCATCGTTTTTAAGCGTGGATGCTGGGAGCTGCTATGTGTATACAAAAATGTGCTCACTCACAATCAGCTCAGCTTCGTATTTTTACTCCCATAACATGCAGTAGATGTAATGCAGGTTGAAGTTTTGTTAAAAGAGTGAGCGAGGGATGAAATGGATGAGTTTAGTGAGATAATGTGGAATAGTGCAACCAAGCCACAGCTCATTTACCTACTAGGTCTTGATGTAAATAGGTAGCAGGAGGAATGGGGATGATAAGCAAAAATGCATGGCTATGACATGACAGCCAACAATACAATACACACTGGCAACAAACAAAAAATGTTTCGTATTATATTATTACACTCCATTATTATTGCTTACTTCATAGCACCATCCCCTTGTAAAAATAAAGAGCAGATAAATATTTCTGTTTTTCAAGGTGCTCACTCGCTGCAACTTCTCGACTGTTTTTGGTTTTATGCTTTTTGCGGTAAGAGATGAGATACCTGAGACGATAGAGTTGGGTTCGATTCAAACTTACCTTATTTTCACAGTGGTGAGCTGCATCAGAAGTTACTTCTTTTGTGGATTTACCCACTTACTTACTCGCTTATTTACAAAACCACGATTATCATCAGCATCACAACATTCATAGCTTATTGGTATACAAAATTTTCTACTTTTATGCATGTTTTATGCGTGCATTTATTCAACCGTTTTCGTCATGAAGAAAATAAAGAATGAGCTAAAATCCTATGCAATAGAGTTAATAAGGAAACTTGGAGTTATCGCAATGCTTTACGAAAGTATTTCTCCGGAGAGAGGGATAACGAAGGTCTCTCGAGAGAACGAGAGAAAACTTGCTTTTCATCTCTTTGTTAGTTTTTTTTTGTTTTTAGGAGGAAGAGGCAACCCTTTTCTCGCATTCTTTTGTGTGTCAAATAAAAATCTGAATGGCATGAACCCTGAATATATTTAATTTTTGTTTTTCAAATAGACGCGAGCATGTGTGCACTAGACGCAGAGCACACTGACATTTTTGTAATGACCAGAATCACCCTGTTTAGAATACGCACAACACAACACAACAACACCAAAATAGTTGTTAATGATGTGCATGCGTTTTTAAGGGATGCACTGAGCAAGCATGGAAGGGTGTATGAAATATGAATTCGAATACTTCACGTCTCGGAATCAGAATGCGTCACTTAAATCCATTTGTGGCATGAAGCCATATATCCAGGAAGGGATGTGGACGGATGCATATACACGGGGAAAGGAACGGAGCTTATTCAAGCAAGGGCCGGTTGTAAGGGATGATGCAATGAGGATTGTTGGTGGTGTGAGGATGACAAAAAAAGAACTTTAGAGGAAGGGACTACTTCTAGCTCTTCACTCTGATGTGAAAGAAACCCTGTGGTATAGGCTTAGCTATGCTATAAAAATTAGAGGTTATACAAGATGCCTAGAATATTCCATGGGTCTTCTCCCATGTTGAAATAACAATGCTTTACTCCATGCGTACTGTTTAGCTAACTGGCATACCGGGTGCAATTCAATTACAGTGCTGTGTAGGGTCAGTAATACATCTGTGTCTTGACTTGTCGTGAATTGACATGTGACAATTGAACATGTGACCTTTTCATGCACATGTTTTCAAGTTAAGCAACTTTGACAACAAATGAAACCTACCAGGGTCCACAGCATATTAAATTAGTAAAGTATTCAAAGTGTATGCACATGATGTACTGTAAAACAGCTAAAGTTCCGATTTAGTGTATAAAGGATGAAAAGAAAATGCTCATTTTTACCAAATATCTAGTTCTCCTTGAATTTAATTAAATGTCATGTAATTAAGTTCACTTATTAGCTATACCAAAAGAAATCATGCTTCTAAATCGAACTCTTCATTCAAAAGTTCCAGCGTTTGGAAATAATTTCGAGTAGATACATAAAAAGTGCATTTTAATTCTTTATTCAATTCAAAGAAAAATGAAACAAAAACTAACAGTTAGTGTACATCAGTGGAATCATGGATATAGAGTAACTCAAAGTCAATAATCTCTTAATTAACAAGATTGTGCTCATTAACTGAACACAAAAACGAAAAACATCAAATTTTACTAGATAACTAATGATGTAGTAAATTAGGATAGTATTTAAACCCATACTTAAAGTTATTTGCTTAACTAATTTACAAACCCGTTCTGGCCATAACGGATTGCAGAAAACTGAATAATTATACAATATTCATCAAACTAAACTATTAGAATTCCAAGAATCGTATGCAATCCTACAAAAATCCAAAAGCCATGGTACATCTTGTTTTGCTATAACACTGTTCTATAAAGACAGTCACGGGATAAGAAAGTGTAAAAGTAAAAACATACAAAGTGTAGACTTATAATGTTAAATGCACTGACTAACTCTTAACACTTCTAATATTTATGTAATAGAGCAACCATTTAGTTAACTATTCAACAGCTCAACATGCGTTCTTAGCACATATAACCGTCGCTTCTATTATTGCTAGAATACAACGTATTTCAGTATACGTCATTAGTGGTTGAAAAATATTAATAGTAATAATATTCTTTTTAATTCAATAATCAAACGTAGGATTTCATTCCGACGTGGAAATGAACTAGTAAACATGATTACCAACAAGTAATTGCCACTGGGAAAAAGTTAAAGCTGTTGATTACTCTTGTAAACTATCTCTACTTGGTCTTACGAATAAAAACTTGTAACGAGCTACTTTATCTAAAAATAAAAATCGATGTGTAAACTGTGGTCTTACTATATCATTTCGTACATGTAACAAATAAAGGTTGAATGGGTTATGTCGAAAGAAAGTAGAAGACAAAGAATTCAAAACGCAATCTATCAGACCAGCCTTAAACCAACTGTACCATAGTACTGTTCCACACACAGAGGGCTTCAACATTGCATACGTCAAACGATCAACAAAGAAAATTATATTACTATGAACATCATATCATGAACAAATTCATAAAAAGTTTCTACAATAAAACTAACTGAAGTATTTGACTTTAGTATTAATATAAAGATAAGACAAATGCAGGAAACACAATGCATTCATAGTAAGTATAGATTCCACTGATGAAGAATGACGATAAGTGGCAGCCTTAAACATGAAGGAGCAATGTTGCTATCTATGATAAAAGAGGTAAATGAGAACTGCTATAAGATAACAAACTAGGAAATTGTGGTTATACAGTATGATTATAAATTGATTGATTACCTTAGAACTCAAAAGTTTCACATTGCCACGTTAGATGTACTGGTTAGTCCAGTATCAGTCTCACGGTTTTCCTGAACATCTCCATTTGCCACATAGATTTCTGGAGTTTCATCATCATCGCCATCAACCGTGATCGGTTTGTCATCCTCCTCCTCATCTTCGATGGTTACTTCCTCAATCTTTTGTTCCAAGACGTGATGGTAGCTGTGTCCACTCCACTCATTATTAGAAGCCTGTTGTTGTGGCTGGTTGTATACTTCAGCATTGTTAGCGCTGTTTACCATCCCGTACAATTCTAGACCGGCAGCTGATGGCACACGTTGAGGGTAATTTGGACACTGGTACCCCCCTGACGTCCCTTCCCAATCATGCGCCTCCTACATTGAAGAGTAATAAAAATGAGAATTAGAAAAAAAATTAGTACACCAAAATGAAATACTCAACGTTTTTATTGAAATAGATCATGTTGCATCTCTTACCGCAACAGCGTTGCTGCCACGATGAGTCGCCCACGCTTCAGTTCCCAATTGAGATGGATTATTTGATGGCACGTTGACCATCCTTCCAGTTCCATTAGAATAGTTAGCCCATTGGTTCACCATACACATTTTATTTGTGGGCATATTTGGCAGCTCTTCCAATCCTGAACTTTGCCCTTGTGAGGGTTCCTCCAATAGAGAGCTCCTGCGATTGTTCACACGAGCAGGTCTATTTTCAGTGTGACTCCACTCAGCATAAGCTTGAGTGCCATTAGCAGCCCGTTTCCCGCCATGACCCCGTCTGGTCTTTGGGTTATACTTTCTAGTACAACTATCGTACTTAGTGCCAGTTGCTGGTGAAGTGAGTGGCGTTGGCATCATTTCATAAGTTCCGTTTCCCATTGGCTCATAGAGACAGTCCGACCTTGATTGAGAATTAGGACTCCACACATACCCACGCTCTGGTACCATACCAGTTCCAAGATCTCGAGCTTGCGCAATTTGAGTTGCATTCCCAAATCCATAAGCTGGAGGTGCTCCTCCACTAGCATTTTTTCGTCGTGACGAATCGCTTGCAATACTGTTGGTTAGTGAATGGTTATGGTAGGCCGGATTCACGTTACCAGTTCGCCATGTTCCAAGTCCATCAGCTAATCCTGGAGGGCGGTATGGAGGCAGTGAAGAAACCGCTGCATAGCTGCCAAGATAAATCATTGGTTGTCCTCCATACCATGAACTGGGAAACTGGGAGTGTACAGGCGGTGGAAACACGGGGCTCGAGTGTAGCATCAAATGTTGTCTGTATGACGGTGGACTAGCATGTTGCTCCATGACCCGTGGAGGTGGTGGAAACTGCAAGGGTGTGGCTGGAGTCGGTGCCAAATTGTTAGCTGAATAACCAGTGTAGTAAACCGGTGGCTTTTGCTGCTGTGAATGCATCAATGAAAACTCCTGACTGGGCCCGGTCCCGAATGACTGTGACTGAGGGGGCGTTGGCGTTGCATCGCTGCTGCCATTTTGAGCCCATGGTTGGAAGGTAGAACCATAAAGGGTAACTCCATTGTTACCTGCTACGGCTCCACCACCAACGTTTTCTCGTCTGTTGTTCTGATTTCGATTGCAGTTTGGGGTTGCTCTACCATTTGCAGGGGGAGTAGTTACAGCTGAATCGTAAGGACGATATAACGACGGAAATGCGCTTCCAATGTCCATGATTAGAAGTTAATCTACGAGTAACATGTACACAGGGTAAATAAATAAGTTTGAAACATTAAATGTGTGACACAAACAGATTTACACTCATCGCTATATCAATACTTCACCATCAACATGTTTAATAATACCGAACAATATAAAAAGTGAGCTGTGTATCTTAGCTGTGTCTTATTAGTATCACTTACCAGTAGCATGAACTACCGATTTTTCAGGTTGTTCACAAAAATAACGATCGATATCGGAAGATTTTGTGAACTTATTTCTTAAATGCGTAACTTCAGGTTCACAAAACTTGTATCGGTATCGAATCAGATCTATTCTGAATAGAACTAATGAAGAGCTTGTTGTCCAATCAACCACTGGAAGAGAAATGAAGCCCGTCTCAAGAAAGACGGGGTCGAAGTCTATCTAATGACGCCAGTGAAATGAACCAGAGGCAAATGAAACATGCATGGACTACTGGATAAGAATAAAATGGAGCTTGTGCTCAGTCAGTGTAGTTGGGAGAGGAGGAAGGAAGGAGAAGAGAGAGCAGAGAGGTGTATTAGTTTGTGCATAATATTATCACAATGTAATACATTTATAAGAATAAGATTTCGGACGAACATGATGCTGTTCTGTTCCACGTACGACGACATTTTTAGATTTGTGCTATTGATGCTTGACAAACGTAGGACCAATCATTTCATAATTGAGTCGCAATATTGGATCAGAATAGAAGCATGATACAGAAACTCTCCCTGTATATATATGCCCTATACAGATGCAAGTTGAGTATATGTATCTGGGCAAGAATGGCTATGCTGCTAGTGTTGCTAAATAAAGTTATTATTTATGAAACTGAGCATTAGTTAACAGTTACCTCAATGCACTTGGAGGCAGGCCTTAGTCTTCTGCTACCTCACTACCCCATTCCCTTCCATAAAAGATAGTTTTACATAATCTCTGCAGTGGATGATATGCAAATATATTTTAAAATCATACACGTAGGCTGTATGTTATGCCGGCGACGTCGTGATGAATTCGTAGTATCAAAAAATAAGATATTATGGATAAATGAAAAGGTGACTCAACCAGAGGAAATGACGAATAACTGACAACCAAGAAAACGTTTGGATGACCAGGCGACTAGGATCACTAAGGATGAATGGTATTAGGAAAGAACAGGATATGCAAAAACATAGAAATTGGAAAAAATGTTCAACCTGAATGACCCACCTCTACTACTGCAATCGCATTCCTTTTCGGGGTCAATAGAGTAGGAGCTCAAACTTGAGTTGTTGATGGAAAGAAGTTGAAATGCATTTGTCAAAACAAAAGAGAGAAGGTTGAGATTGGGTTTGTGTATAATTTACATGTTGACATGCAAAATGATCAAGACGGCGAGGGGAGTTAAGATGTAAAAATGGTTATGAAACGCAATGTACATACAAATGCATACAGACCTACATGAGTGCATCGTGGACTAAGCATGCTCTTATGTGTTATACATGATTGATATTACAAGAGAGTGAGCAAATTGGGAGATTCGTACTTAAAAATTTCGGCTATAAGTTTGATGCTAGTGTCAGTCACTCTGCATTTAATAAGGTGGCATAGCAGAAACTTCTGGTGACTGCCTTACTTCCTTCCAAGCTATCATCATCTTCTCTATAGAATCATAGCATCGTCGTCTTGTGCAAGAACGAGGTGGAGAAATGAGGTGGCAACAAATGCGACGAAAGTGCCACGATCTGGCCAAACGTAGGTTATGAGAAACAAATGGGCAAATGGGTCGGTTGAAAATTTATGAGAGAAGTGCTTAAATAAGATGCTAGTTAATAGCTATAGTCAAATGTCATTCGTATTTCTTTTAAGGGCAAGACGTTTTGGTATGACTAAACTGAACTGGTAGCAAATAGTGAAAAAATACGTAGTAACCCAGATCCTTTTTTTGTTTTGTTCTTGTTGATATAAAGTCAAAACGACATGCTCTTGAGGAGTCCAGAATCTGAACAACGACGATCTAGACTTCCCTTGCATAATGTGAAGAGTGTGTATGTTTTATTGAGGGATTAGAGATGAAACTGTACTTTCTTTGTTTCTCGAAATATTATCGTACTCCCCTTCATTTCGTAACTCTTATGTATAAGCAAAACTGAAACTATTCCTAATAACATAATTCTAACTTGACAAATAATATGATTTCATGTTCACAACTTAAAACATGATACACGAGAGAGTTGAAAATACAGATATAAAAACCCTACACAATTACACGTGTGACTTGTGACTCATTGCGAGACAATTACTAGTTCGTAGCACTGCAGCTGCCTGTATCAAGTATGAAAAAATAAATATGAAACATGCAACCTTATGCTCACATGTATAACAACATATTCGACTATCTGCAAAACTGTTCGAACATCGTAAGATATTGATGATGTGATTAGCATAGGAAAAAATGAGCAATAGTATCCGGATTATTTTTGCGCATAATTAATTTTGACATTCCAGCAAATTTTATTTCATTTCAAAAACATTGCAACCTTTACGATATCACGTAAATGGTTCCGGAAATCTTCTCTTATAGGGAAGAAAGCAGGAAACCGTTCTGTGATAGATTCCATATTTGCCTTTACATCTGCTTCAATTGCTTCTCCAAAAAGGAGTTTTTGAATGATGTATCGGTGTAACGGCTCACTGTCCGATGGGTACGCTTGTATCATCCAAGCATCAGTTCTTCTCGTTTTAGCTAATAGCTCAAAGTCTGCCATTAGGTACTCGAGTTTTCTCTTGGAATTTGTCCACGATACGATTATCCTTGTAAGCCGCTTGTTGTCACCCTCCTCATAAGCATTCCACAGCAGGTTTGTGTAGTATCTTAATGGGTTTTGAGAATACGATGCTAAAAGAAACAAATATGGGACACATGAAATGTAACACGATGCATTGAACCGTTAGCCAAAGCTAGTGGTAGTAGTATTGACTCAAAATTATATTGCATTCATAGAGAAAACGTACCAATAGCACATAGTAGCTGCGTTAAATCGTCCCGGTATTCATCTCGGAGAATACTAAAATAATCAGGGAAATTCATGCCAATCACATTTTGTAGATGGTTGGAAACTTTTCGGATAGTTGCATATGGGCTTCTTGAGAAAAACCAAGGATCTGGTACTGACCCTGAGTAAAACAAAAGTTGTGCTGTAAAATGTGAAATTATGATACACATACATATAAGCACTACAAAGTGAATGAAAGCCTAGTCTTACCATTCGCAGCATTAATATAGTGATCTGTAACCATTAAAGCTATTTGCCTCGCATTTGCCCACGGTAACCTCCTCATCTACGAAGGTCAAAACAATTTAAAACTAGCCATATATTATACTGTTCAATAATTTCTTTCAGTATGAAATAATAGTAAATAATGTTATTACAGCAATAACATCTCCAAGAAATTGTTCATATGGCCCAGAAACATCATCAATAATGTCCTCATCCATGCTTCTACCAAAAAGGCGTCGGTACTCATATCGAATTTCGTCAACCGTTAAATCATCAAGACAACACAAGACCTGCGATTGCAACATTCATATAAGCAAATCCCCAACTTGTTTGAAAGCAGTGATGACGACGGGCAAAAGGTTAATGTTTATAATTACATCGTTCAATGCCTTTTCATCAGTTCCCAGACCGATAACAGCACGATTGATTTCCATAGCGTAGAATTCGGCCGAAGTACTAAATAGTCCTTGGATCAGTTTTCCAGTTTCACCGCTGAGTGATGTGAGCAAGAGAGCTTCTATCAAACTCTGCGTAATATTAGCATACACACATGAAAAATTTATTTCATGATTTCATCTCTGTACACAACGTCGGTTCATCTGCATCTTGTGCATAAAATATTTACATGAGGATAGTGACAACTGAAGTGCATATATTTTTCTTACTGTATTGTGTAACCTTTCGTACTCCCTGGATATGGCTATCCGTTCTGAGTATGATCTTGATGTCGCCAATCTTGCAATTTTGAATTGTATGTCATGATCTTCCAATATGGTGTTTATAAAAGTGGCATCCTCAGTTGCGACATCATCTAACTTTGATGGCGAGGGTTGATTAACGATTTTATATCCTTTTACAGCCGTTAAAACAAGAACCCTGCTTCTTTTTAATTTTTCGGTACTTACCTCGTTTGGAGCGGATTCGCTGCAGACACATGTCAAAAGTATCAGGAGAAAACTAATAACTACCAGCATTTTATTCGCAGTTAAACGCTTTTGATGAATTATAAGGTTTATTAACAGATTCTGAAGAGGTGAAAAGAATACTGAGTCCAAAAAAAACTAATTAGAACGGAAAATAATGCTATGGTTTGGTCTTATGAATGTAAAGTGTAAAAAACATTATTTGAAACAACACCCTGGAAAAAATATTCAATTAAGGATTTGATCGCTCTTAATAAGCAATACAGGCAATATAGGAAACAGTGTAGTATGCATTAACCAAAGTATTCATAGGCTGCTACGTTGGTGCGTATAAGGACATATTGCTTTGAGTAGAGAACATTTTTGTATTGAGATTCCAGGTAAAATGTGTTCTTACTATTACAGTTGGACGCATCACCACAACGATTCTTAAAATTACAATGCCTACGTGAGCTTACGTCATGACTACTGAAATCTGATGCAGTGAAGTCTCATATTTCTTTTACGGGTCTGTCTAATACCTAAATTGTTGATATGCCCTTTTTGAAAATAAAAATGAGCCTAGGAGATTTCTTATCAATTATAATTTATGTTGGTATTCAATAAAATGCAAATAAAATGGAAATGCATTACAGCGAGTTCAACTGCATCTTTGATACTTCAATGCATATTATGCGGTTATGGTATATACCTCGATGAAGCCGTGTTATCAAAGCAACATGATCAGTTAACTTATCACCAAACAATATAACATATGGGATTCGGGTTTATTGGCAATGATTTCCTTTCTATAAAGTTTAACTACGACAGAAGTACACATTTAAATCTAAAATCTAAAGATACAGAGAGTTGAAAGTAGTGAAAAAGTACCTGAACATTGAAAGTTTAAGCCATATCGTCCCCTCTCCACGCAGTTCTCTTTCATTGCATATATGTATACATACGTGCATAGCGAATGAATATTGTGTTGTTCGAAAACATCAGAAAATATTAACAGATTAATAAAAACTCATATTAACTTTTGTAAAATATTCATTCCAATCCTAAAAGCATCACATATCATAAGGCTTTCCAAACACCTTTCTCCGTTCTTCTAATACACAATGATAATTAATCTGAAAAGTTTAAGCTAGACTGCCATTTCTACCCCTGAAATCCATAAGTATAATATTCAGGACCAAAATAAATTTGAAGTCCAATTTCCATCTGGAAAATAAAGTTCAATTGTTAACTATTAACAATTTCAGTTTGCATGAATATGAGGTTTGAAGAAAACTACATAAATATTTACCATTTATGAGCGTTTCTTTCGCATCAGTGTGACTGTTGTGTCTGACCTCACATATTCCAATTCCATGTCGATCTTTCTTGCTCGGCACTTCCTTTTCATTGCTTTATATTTAGACCTGAGTCGACGATTCTTCTTTATTAAATTCAGTTTTTCCTCCATTAAAAGCTGAAACTCTTTGTTTTGTTTCAACTGACGTGCCACATATAAAATTATATGACGGTGTAACTGGCACGATTTAGCGTTAACCGCTTCAAGAATTTTTATCTCCAGTGCATTTGGTTTTGCGAAAGGCATATTTGAATGTCTGTGGTAGAAATTCTGGTTCCCAATCAAACAATAGTCTTCGATTGCAAATAATTCACAGATAAGTCAATGGTTAATTTCTAATTTTTTAGACAGACGATGAGATAAGACGATAAACTACAAAAATTACCTTAATTATTTTCAACTGTGACTTGGAGATCCTTTACAATTTAGTGGCTGAGACAGTAGATACTTTCATAGTGCATGGCGTATTATCACGTCACACAATACGTACCGTCATAAGAGAGAGCTTCATTTTCTAGGAAACTCGTTTATAGCATTTCTCTATAGTTTTGTTGCATATTTCTACCATGTAAATGAATGTGTCTTTGTTAGCACAAGGTCAATAGCATCCTTTTCATGTGCCTATTTGCATGAAGCCTTATGAGCCTAGAATAAACGAATATGCAAAGTCCCGTATGAAAAAGGCAATGCGTTACCGGAATCCAATGAAATATTTTACAATGATAACTTATCATTGATAAGCAGTAAGTGAGCACGTAACTCTTAATATTTTTATTTGTATTATTATATTCATTATCATACCATATCATCCTCCCCTTCTCATAACTATTATTATCATTGGCATTAAAAAGAGCTGCCCTGCGTTACTTACTTAGTTACGACTTACAACGTATCTACTAAATATTCCATTATAATTATTAGTTTTCTCCGCTTTTCTCCATTAAATACAATGTTATCACTACAGCAGAACAGCTTTTGTATGACTAGTCACATTCAAGGTAAGTGAACTGTACTGTAATAGTATAGCCAGATATAAAAAAGTGAAATAATATTGAACAATATATTAATATGTCTGTGTATATATAGCTAATTATATCAAGTCAAAAAGGAAATTCATCATTACGCGTATTTCAATATTCTTTGGTAAATGGTAACTGATTCTTTCAGATTCCCTTTTTTTGTCATATTCTAGTTTGTTGTAAGTCAACCAGCTGGGATACTTGAGATACCAATTCTTGGCACACTTCTTATGAACTTAGTTTGTATATAATTAGATCTTATATTGAATTGCAATGTGATGACTTTTTTTATAAAGTGAAAAAGGAAGAAAATGGATAGTTATTCTAAAATAGTGAAGGGAACTTTCCTCCATAATACTACAACCTACAAAGAGAAAGGAGGTGCTAGATGGGGAGCATGAAAAGGTTTTTAGTACACGCACGCACGCACGCTCACGCTCTTACACTTGATCTAGACATAACGATTAAGTTGCAAAAGCACTGTTTTCACTACGCCTTTTACTTATTGCTCTGCCGTAAAACTTTCCTTTAGTTTTGCTAGACTTTCACCAAGCAAGACAATGGTCAGTCGTGTCATCTTAATTGGTAACAGGAATAAATTAGTTTGTCATGGTGTGGATAATCCGGAGTATGAAGAAAACAAAGAGAAGTGTGTATAAACTAAAGTCTGCCAAGAATAGTACCCTTTCACATATATGTAAGTACATAATATCGATAGCAATTAAGATAATAATATAGACTTAAACGAGAGAAGGTAGAAAAAATTACACTTTTTTTGTTACAACAATACAATAGTATATTATACATAGACGATCTTAAATATGCTAAGTATAATAATATTGCATATAATGAGAAAAGTTAACGATTGTACAAGTAGATTTTTTTCTTCGTCGCATACATCTGTAATAACAATAATAATAATAATAATAATAAATAAATGTGTGTAGATTGCGGTTTGCATATCATTTTTCTTGTCTTAAAGCTCACTAGTAATATAAAATATTAACTTTCTTTTGTTTCAATTTTTGGCAAATAAGCACAGTATAAGAAATGCGAAATAAAATTGACTTGCTGCAAAAACTACATATTGTAGATGAAACGCGGAACACAAGTATTCAACTTCCTCACTATTTGTGAGAGACGGTAACAATGACTATTGTGTTTTAAGTACTTGGATATTGGATTAGGATCGTTTTTAAATAATATGAATCCAAATCTTTTTAAAATAGCAACCATGAAATCAACAAATAAGGTTGGACGGAGAAAACAAAACACGCAGTAAAACAACTCACCTCACTTTTCGTTTCAAATAATACCAAATTCTCTGTCAAATATACTAGCGACAGTAAGAATACAAAAATAACTACGAAAATGTGATTAATTAAAACCTAACCTAAATGCTTACTTTAAGCGAGTAGAGGAGCTTTTGCCTAAAAATGGAAGCTAAAGTTAGTACTCATTTACTTTGTTTGTTATCTGTATCTCGCATTGTGTAAAAAATATTGCTAGTGTCCGATCCATTTCACATACACCCCTGCATACATCACTTGACAGTATTAATAAGTGAAGCATTAATTTTTCTACAAAATTTACCTGTCTCTTGAAATTCCTTACTATCATCTTCAAAACAATTTTATCTCTCTAATCTCAAAATAATAGCAGCAGCTCAAAATTTCTCATTTATGCCTATTTCTTCTAAGATGTGAGATTATTTTTTACAAACAACTTGACTGAAAAATATTGTAGGTAAAGCAAGGCATGTTTTCGTTCCGCCAAGCTTTAAAAAATTATAGTACAAAAAATCATAGTAAAAACGCCTACCCTTGATTGCTTCCACAATAGATATAAAACTCCCCGCAATACATAACAATATTTTGATGACTTATAAAAGAATAATTAACCCAGTGGTTGATCAAGCAAAATATTAGTCCAAACACCATAAAATCTTAAAAAGTAAGGCCAAAACCTCTTTGTAATAATAATACTATAGCACGAGATAGTTTCACAACATTTTTAATAATGCCATGATCGTTTTGACTTGATTTTTTCGTACAAACGTTGTTCCTATAAAATATAATGAACAAGTTTAAAATAAAAAATGACTCACGTTTCGTCAACAGCTACCCATAATGTAACGATCTAACAATGTGTAATATTACTGCGTTTAAAGTGCTAACAAATATATTAAATATTACACAACACAATCCTATGCAGTTTTTTTTGGTTTGTGTCCTTTACAAGTATACAATACAACACATGGATACTTTGAGAGAGAGAGAACGCAATAATATAATACAGCCTTGAATATAACCAACTTGTGAGTAAAACTGAAAATTATTAATTTAAAGGAATCTGTTGGATGCTTTCACTTTGAATCGTCATTATATGATTCCTCCGTACTGTTACTAATTAGTGCTCATACACAAGTCGTATATTAGGCAGTTGTTAAATTCCAATATATACTACAATAATAATAATGAGTGAGAGTGATAATAATGTGCAGTAGTTGGATAAGTACATTTCGGGTACCTACATCTATTTTGAGTCAACAGTGTAGTAGTAACATAATTCTGTATGCATTTCTGGTTGTAGCTAAAAATATGGTGGTGCACCAATGACGCGCCATGGTCATTCACCCATGCACACCACTTATTCTCTCGTCGCCTAATATCTTTACGTTTTTAAAACTATAGTTGGTGGTTTGGTTGGCTAACCTCGGTTACAAGCATCATCGGCAAATGATCCTGAATTTATAGCAACATTAAACTAAAACTTGTCCTGATATAAAACCCCGTATTGCGAAACTGGCAAAAACTAAAAGTTTAAAACCATTTGGGCTAGGTTACCATTAAAACAACTTGTCATTCTGGTATAAAATTACAATGATTGCACATATAACAACTCACTTTCAGGCAGTTAACAAAGAAACAAAGTGTTTGAAAGACGTGTTTTCTTCCTCCCGTTTCCCATGTTGATAATCATAATAGTTAGCTTAGGTGTGTGTCTTTCAAATTATTTTGAGTAGACACACAGTTGACAATGACATGCCTCCCTTGTACATTCACAACAGTTTACTGAATAAATCATAAATTCGAACAAAGAACTGTTTCCCTAAGTAATTTAAGTAGCCCTTGGGTTTATATTTTGTTTTTATGAAACACCAAGTGTGAGTACTAAAAAGGACTTTCTGTACAAGGGTGAAATGAAGGAGAAACACTATCATCATCTTCTTGTTTCTACGAACTATATTACTTTTGCTTCCATATTCATAGCCTTTAAATAGTTTCCTACGTTATAATACCAATAATATAACGAAGTAAATATCTCTAGACTCCAGGGACCATTTCAATTTTTGAATATTGAAAATGGAATTGTTTTATCGCTCAATAAAAGTAAGTATATACAATGTATGCATAATAACAACATTATGACATCATTATGTACTCTCTAGCTAAATCTGGCTTAGGTTTGGTGCTCTCCTCCGTTGTAACATTACCCTTACATCGTATTTCAATACTTTATACCTTTACAAACCGTCCGAAAAATACTAACAAACGTATAGTAATTTTAAAATTATGTTTTACATTTCTGTTGCATTGTTTTTGCATTCGTTTTATAGAAAAATTTGACTCCCTAAGTACATATATACAGTATGTTATAGCTTTTATTACACATTATTTCTTGTTAAAAAAGGAGACAATAACATTCACGTCAGGGGTGGTGCTCCAGGTTCCTGTTTGATTTCAGAAGGACCAAGTTCACCAGGCCGTCGATCTTGGTATATAATCTGTACATATACAAATTACGTGAATACCTATTTAAAAGATTTTTAGAGATTGATGTTGAATAAGAATTTGCCAAGGGTATGAGTATAATTGAGTTAGTTTCATCTTGCCTTGGCTGTAGTTGCCTGAGCAGCTTGCAGTTGCTTAAACGTTTCTGGATCCAGCACCTCAATGGAATAAGTTTGAATGCGATTGGAGTCGAAAATCCGGAGGATTTGAGGGGATTCGATGATATTTCGCGCGATGCCCCCAACGGTGATTTGATGCTGTTGCTGCTGTTGTTGCTGCTGTTGCTGTTGGGTCTGCAAATTCTGAAGGTTTTGGATTTCCTGTTGCTCCTGCAGTTGAGATCTGAGAGAATCCGCTTCCTGGTTAGTCCGTTCCTTCAACTCTTGAAGCATAGTTTTCATCATCCCGGCTGCTGTCACTAGCTTCTCCGTCATCTAAATGAGAGAAACGAATGCAAAAAAATTTGGGTGTTTAATACAAACGCTCAGACTTTGCGTTAAGTTTCCCTTGCCCTAGCACACCTGTCCAAAACCATCGTTTGAATTTTCATCAGTTCCTGTCGGAGAAGAAGTAGTAGTACTACTACAAGTAAAAGGGCTGATTACCTCCTCCAAATTCTTCCACAAGTCTTCAGTGGTCACCGCCTGATTCATCTTGAGGAATGCCAGAGGGTTGAGGGAGTTGACGCCCAGCGGAGTCCCAGGTGTGCCCACGTCAGAGGATTCGTCATTCGTCGAGTCTTTTGATGTAAGTCGTTCTAATTTGGCCTTGTTCTGCTCATTCGCTTGATTCTTACGCTTTCTCTGGTAGGGCGTGAATGGTCTAATGGGTCCCGTCTAGTTTCATTGCGTTTTTAGATAACAAAGCAAAAAAAGGATGCACATTTAAAAAACATTCACACACAAATGAGTCCATTCACTCCCAATCCTAGCGTTTCTTCCAATTTCCTTAAAACTTGCATGCATTTCAATTTCATGGCATTACATTTAGGTAGGATCTCACAGTGCCCCAAACTCTCGTTGCATTCTTTGCAAATTTCCTTCAACAGGAAGGATGCGCTAAGTTGAGAGTGAAAGGATGGAAAGAGCTCTTTTAGATTGAAGTTTGAGCTTTGAAATATAGTTGAAACGAAGAGGATAAAAATGATAAAAAAGAGGAGAAGAAGAAGAGTGTGAGAAAATAAAATTGGAAAATAGAAAAGATAATTTAGGCTCTGACTCTTACTGCTGCAGCGTCATCCACACAATTGGAGCAGATGCAACTGGATGCATGAGGAACCAAGAACCCTTTGTCGATGAGTGTTTGGAGTGTCCTTCCTCCAAATCGAATACTTCTTTTCCAGTCCTTACTATTGCCACGGCCGCAAAGTGCCTCAAACTCGGTGGGGGTGAACCAGTCATTCCCAGCCTTGATGCACTTGCCCTTATTCCCGGACCCGAATTTGGCCTTGTGCAGCTCAGCGTTGGTGTCTTTGCAGCGAACTGGAAGCACTGGCGCGGATACGGCCTCCTCCCACGTCAACTGGGAAATGGATTGTTGCTGCTGCTGAACTTTGTTGGATTGTTGCTGCTGTTGTTGTTGCTGTTGATGCTGTTGTTGGACTTGCTCTTGAACATGCTGAACATGTTCCTGTTGCAACTGCTGTTGCTGTAGTTGCTGTTGGGGGATTTGATGCTGCTGTTGCAATTGGTGCTGATGATGTGCCAGCGAGTCCGGCTGAGCAAGGGACACGGATATGGCGGTCGCCGTATTTCCGCTCTGAAATAATTAAGCAACAAGAAAAGAATGGATGGTTTAGCACTTTCAGCTCAGAAGCAATCCCACACAAACAAAGAAAATAATATAGATAGTAAAAGTGTATTTAGGAAAAAGTAGAGTGCCAGGTTATCCGTACATGATTTAGACTTACAGCGTCAGCGTCTCCGATGACAGTGTATGGGACTACGGGAATGGTAATAATGCTGGCGGTGGTAACATTGGCTCCATGCGGATTATGATGATGATGAGCAAGTTGGGCCAAAGGGTCATCACTGACGACACTCCCGTCTTCGACATCCACCTTAATCTGGATTTCACCAGGGTTGTCCCCTGTGCAGCTCAGATTGGGGTCTTGGAGCACAGGAACGTTGACGTTGACAGGGAGGGAGACAACAGGCTGTACAGGGATGGAGACAGGGACGGCGTCGACGAGCGTATGAGAGTCCACCTCAGAGGCATTTCCTTGGTGATCCACAACGCTGACTAGTGTCGCGTTCCCTGTGGACGTAACCACAGCACCTCCATTTGTGCCGTTGCACTGTGGTCCTCCTTGATTACTGAGACAATGATGAGGATGGATGCACTGGGTATGATGGGGATGATGTGACAGGTGAACTTCTTCCTGGTGATGAACTATGGTAGGGGCTTGATGAAGTCCAGAGTTGTCTACCTGAACTGTCCCGTTGGAATTGCCGTTGGACCCGGATGTTGTCACACAAATGACATTGTCAATCTGTTGAACTGACACATGTTCATGCTCTGACTCATTATCATCGGGGATTTCCGTGTCCTGGTCTTGATCAGTGATTCCGCGACCTTCGTTCTGTTCCGACATATTTCGGTGCCCCTCGTCGGGCCAACAAACTATTTTCTAGTCAACTAATTACTTTCAATGTCAAAGTCCTCTTGAAAACTATTCAGATTACGTAGAAACACTGACACTTGGCTAGTTTGCTTGGACCCCTGTCACAGCAAACTCAGGAAAATGAACTGAAACAAAAAAAAGGAGAAAACTAGCGACCACTTTCCCTTCTGTCACAGTTGTCAATGTTCACAAACATGGATTTACTACTACTACTCGGGTCGTCACTTGTTATCACTTTTCCCTCTTAATATTTATATCCGCTTTGAAATCCCGAACTCAATCAGCTTGTCTCGTGTAACATGTGCTCCCAGGGAATCACTATTATTATTCTTATTATTGTTATTATTATTACACGGGCACGACGACAAATGACGACGACCACTGACGACTCCGCAGATGATGATGATGATGAAACTAACGGTGTTGTTAAAAATCGGCGGTTTGCGATTGGGATGGATGGATGGATTTCGTCGATTATTATTTTCCCCTTCCTCTCAGCTCTTCCCGTTCGTCGGAGGGTTGTCCAACAATTCGTAGCCCAGTTGTCGTCGTTCGGAACAACACTCAGTAATTCAATAAGCATTCACTTCTGCCGAACACTTTTCTCATACTCCTTCTATAGTTTATATATGTATGCAGTTGATGTTGGAGTAGTGGAGAGCCAAGGCAGTTTTTTCCCTTAGTTTTTCCACTCAACTAAAAGTATAAGACTAATAATATATTGGTAACAAAAGCGAGAAAAGGAAGAGAAAGAGGGAGAGAGCGGTGATGGTGCTGCTTTTTCTCTTCCGTTGGTGGTATATGGATATGGATATATATGGTGGTGGATGGATGGTGGTGGAAAAAGTCTTCGTGAATGAGCCAAGTAGGCGGCGGTGACGACCGACGAGTCTCTACAAAGACTCCTCAACTTTTCTCGGGTGGATGGATTGGTCTTGGTCGACGAGTTTCTTCGAAATCCGAAAAACACACATACACATGAAGCACGGAAGCGGGTGAACCAAAAATTTAGAGAGATAGATAATGACAAAAGTCAAGAAAATGTTGGAGAGAAAGGAGTCAAGTCAAGCTTAGTCTTGTTGTTTTGCTAATTCTTCTTTGCTAATTTTTCAGCTTTCAACATCAACAACATCATTTTAAAGAAGGATCAATGCAGTTTCTGCCATGAACTGGGAAAGGCAAGAGTTTGTACGAGAGAGAAAATGGAAATATGTTGTGTATAAAGTGTATACTTATCATTAGTATAGTCAATATTTTCTCGGTGAGGAGCTGCTATATTGTAATACAATTGTATTGCACTCACTCACTCGCAATCAGCATACATATCATAATATAAAAGGTTTCTGTTGCTGGAAGAATATAAAATATTCCATATATTATTATATCGCTGTGTTCTCTCTCCTCCTCTAGTTTCCCCTTTTCACTTTGCTCACGCTCCGTCTTGCTGACTACGTTGTTCTCCTTTAAAAATATTTCCCCTAAAAAGCAGGAGAGAAAGAGGAAGGATGGAAACCAGGAAAGGGATTTGCTCTCTCTCTCATATACACACAAACACACAGCTTCGTATCTTGTTTCTTGTAAGTATTGTAGTTATGTATACAACGTATAGCAGCAGCTCAGAAGCACTGTCACTTTCATAGAAGCACTTGCACTCAGTTTTTTTCTCCCCTATTGTATCACATGTAGGTATAGCTGGAACAGTTATATAGCAATGTATGTATGTGTGCCAAAGCACTGGCTTCGCTCTTCTCCGCTGTGAATTTTCTCGTCGTCATGGGCTCGACAACAACAACCGACTGTCGGAGTTTGGGAAAAAGCGACGAATGTAGTCGACCGAAATGTATACGAAGATGGGAAAAAGGTGATAGCGGTGAAAACATGGTGGAGTACTCCGTTCATGCCTTAATGTTATGTTTCCATCCACAATTCAGTATTTTCTTGGTGGAGAAAAACGAATGGAAACAGAAGCTAAGCTGACGGCTTAGATGGACAAAGTGCAAGGAAAATGCTGAAATTAGGGGGTATGTTGAACATATACGTAAGACCAGTTCGGAGTACGTGTTAAAAAACAGTCAAGTAGGATTTTCTCAAGAAGGAGCAGAGCTGGCAAGCCCGTGTTTTTGCGTAGATTATTTATTCAAACTCATAAAATTAAACCGCAAAAACTTGGAGTTTGGAATTCAAATATTGATTTATATCATAGTACAAGTGAAATTTCAGCATTTACAACGAAATTTCAAGTTCGTTCATGTAAGCAGAAAACTTGAAAAATTTATTTTTAGCAGCCTTAGTACAGTTACATATTTTTCCCTTTTACTGCAAGCTAAATGTCATTAAAAAGTAGCGTTAGGGCCCCGGTAGGAATACTTCTCGGCAAAATTGATCGCTCGGTTTAAAATTTATGCGCGTGGAAATTAAAAATAATTTAATAAAAACAAGGTAATTGGAGAATAATATGCAGGGGTCATTTACGGGAAATTCAGTCAGTCAGTAATCCTAGTAGTCGCATTCCAAATCCAAGTAAATCCATTCACCTACGTTGATAGCTCGTAGGTTTGTGAAGGTTGATTAAAAATGTGCTGAGGAGTCGGCAATCTTCAAGTTTTGAGAGTCGCATGTCTGCTCAACAGTTTCCCAAAGCGCAACGTGATCTCAGCTTACATTAGACCCTCTACACTTGCACATACTCATTCACATTGAAACCTCTCTTTCTATCTCTCTTAATATAAGCTGATGTACAATGACAAAAAGGTTCACAAACTTGCAGTAAACGCATATAGGGAGTCAGGTCAACCTGGTACGAGAAAGCCCTACCCCTCCATGTTCCTCAACACATGCTGGCTTTTTGGAACCATGACCAAACCATGTTATTACTACAACATTGGTTGGGAAGAAACTGCAAGTGCAGACTACGTAATATGAACAAAGGGGGTATTCTTCAAAGAACTTGGTATTATCCATGACATGCCAGTGTATACAGCACTTGTTCGTTTTTATTATATGTATACTTGTATTCTGATATCACCGTTTCCCCAAACGCATGGATATGGCTGCACCGTCGTACATACGTACTATTCCAATTCACCTACGGGTATCAAGCTTAAAGTAAGGAAAGCTAAAAGACGGGAAAAGATCGGAGTTTCCCTATCTTGTAGAAAAGCTTCTTTCCCGTTGTAACTCTTCTCTATCAACCTCACTAACCAAACCAGTCAGTTACACGACGTTCTACCTATCTGCATGCAAAGGATGGAAGAATCTAAGTACATACATACTTCCAACTTTCGAAAAAGTAAGAGTACTGCTATCTTGGTCGTAAATATATAACAGGGGTAATCATACTTAATATAATAATATATGCATTCGGACTGTTTGTGTGATTAGTCACCTCAAAACAACTCCACTTTAAAAGTGTATTGCATAATACCCCATGTATTATAGATAGCTATTTATGTATAATGTATTTTCGCTGCTGCAACTCCTCTAACGAGCATGCAATGTCACATCCACATCACAGCCACGGTTTTGGCCTCCCTCATTTCATTTCCCTTTCAGGCACAACGGGAATCATTTCTTCTCCCCGAAAAATCCCTTCCAAAAACATTCTCAACTCTTTTCCTCTCCTTTCTTGCTCACACACACACTCAACCCAATAGTAAAAATACTTTTGCTTTATACACGTACACAGTACTCCAACTCTCCCGTCGTTACCAGGCAAAATACAGTACTCTTGCTCTGAAATCTATATATCTGTAGGAGCGGGTAATAGTTTCTTATTATATTACATATACACAACAATACGTGAACACATGCATATTTACATGCCACCATCTCTTGCATACACAGATTGCCCATATTTTTGCTCTCACTCTCAACAAAACCACACACACTCATTGGATTCTAACGCTGGGCATTAGCAGCAAACTCACATACGGTTTTGTGACCCTTCCCTCTTGTGACTTGTTTCCTCTCTCGTGCACATAGCATCAAAACAACATAATAAAAATGTGTGTATATGCATAAATAGAGAATCGTGTCACGTAACAAAACAAGAGCAAAACGGAGTGCAGCAGAGTAACACAAACGTAACGAATTTGCTGTAGGCAGTTTAATAATATTGTATTCCTGTATAATTTTTGGATGTACATAATTGAATACATGTGTACAGCTGTGTGCATTTCGTTTTTGATGGTTTTGCGAGGTGATGAACATGCTCTCCAATTTTAAATATAGTTATGCTGCTCTCACCAAGCTAGCTCGTAAAGAATAGCCTTTCATGAAATGAATATCCGTATGCATCCTGCTAATTAAAAAATGTGGCTTCAATATTTGGCCAACTTGCTCGTTTGCCCGTGTGAGATCGAAATGGAATGAAATGAAATATAACGGGGCACTCCGAGAATTCGGTCAGGTTGCTGGTTGCCCTTTCCACATAATTGCCCATTCAGGCAAAACTGTGGTGATCTCAATAATTTGCGAAACCCTAATGCACCAATCTGCTTGTATGTATACAACGTGCTAGCAAAATGTAAGGCAAAAAGCCTTTAGAGACGGAATAAACCACGTACGAAGAGATTAAGTTACGTGAGGAATGTGTCATCATCACATCACTATTGCGGGGTCTGTGTACATAAGTATATCAGAAACTGGAGTAATGTCCGAAATGTAAGCGATAAACTAGGCGCTGGTGTGGTCTAAACTCGTAGCTAAAAAGTGGTAAAAAATTTACAAAGAAATTTCCATACTACGCTGTTGAAGCGTATCAGGAATGCATTTATTATCTGTGCTATACCATACTGTTACGTATATTGTGAGCGGCGTTGGTAGTAATAATACCAACTGCAATTACGGTATGTGATGTTAAATGGAAGCTTAAACATTACAAGACAAGAAGTGGAATAATACATTACGAAAATATTTTGAGAGAAGAAAAGCACAATTTCAGTGGTGTGATGTTAGCTTCATATATTATATCGCAGATACATCCATAAAATTAGATATATACTGCTCCTTCTTACCCTTTCTTGCCACACATGTATATATATCATGTTATTACGTATATGTATTTTTCAGCTCCTCAAAAGAGTGAATACGCTCCAAGAGTCTTTAATTGTCAGCTAGCATACATAATACATACCGGAGTATAGAACGTAATGTGAGCTTTTTATGCAAACAAACATTCCCAACCAACTCATTTTTGGCTCTGTGACTATTTTACATCTCCCTTTGTCTCTCTATCTCTACTATTCTACCATTAAAAATGAATTCTTCTTGTTCTAAATATGTCATATTCCATATTTACAGAAGCACCTAACATCATGCTGGGCTTCTGGGCCCCTCATTCAATTAAAAACTTACAAAAATAGACTTTTGTAGCAAGAGCGGAAATAGGTCTTACAGATTGAATATAAAGTCGAGGAAAAATTCTTTGTTCAGCGGTAGCCGTAGGTCAGTCAGTCATGAGAAAAATTTAATGCGTATATTCTTAAACTAAGATGATATCCTGAATACTGATCAAAATGGTGAGTACTTGGAGAACTGAATTGCGTATTTATTTACTAGGAGTATATTTAAGGGCGCGTGCCGTTGTCGCATGGATAGGCTAGTGGTGGATACTGGATTCTATTTTACTCCAGAATTTTATAAAGTACACAAGATATTTCAAAACATGCCATAATATATTTACACGCACACTGTACGTATTTGCATCTTATGTGAATGCTTATATATGTATATATTTTAAGCCATACATCCATCAGACGTACCACTATTTAAAATAACAGGAAGGAAGACAAGATATGCCGTTCTTGCCCAAGCAGTTCTTTACTTAAGTTGAAGCAGTAACTAAAAATCCATCCCATCATGAGTGTAACCATGTGCTTGCTCCCATAGCTCTCTCTCCACCGCTGCTCCTTCCCAAACCTCTTTTATGGATGATGATGACTGATGTGCAGATGTGAAACGGAGAAATTATATGTGCACATTAGTATTTTAATGCAAAGCACGCTCCTTGGCACGGCAAGGCTTCTGCTCTAAATACTACAACCCGATAACATTACTTTCCCAAAGAATTTTTAATATGATGTCTGCGGGGGTGGCTAAAAATTCTCAATGGTGTTGAGAAGAAAACCGCATCACCCGTAGACATTGCCATGCGCTTATGATGAACCAAATTTTTAGTGGGCCGAGGAGAGCATGGGTTGATTGGAGTCAAAAAATAACTGTTGGCTGTGTTTATTTCATGAAAAAAGAAAACACAGTGCCATCTCCTCGTGTTATCAACTTGATCAGTATTAATTTTTATTATTTTTTCAGTATTTGATAATCACAAAATTTTTTTTGACAAAGAAATAAATCCATTTTTCTCTCATCTCTCTGTTTATCATTATCGTTATTATTCTCCTTTCTCACTTTCAACGCTGTACAATAGAGTACACTGTAAGTTATAGTAGTGGGGGTATGGTTTTGTTAGTGTAGTAGCAGCAGTAGTATACACATACATTATATAGTACAGAAGATCTGACATGAGATCTCGTTACTTACGTTAAATAGTACGGTATTTCAATAGTAGACCTAGTATAGTCAAGTAGGACATCATTCCAGCAAAACGCTTTCTTTCCACGGAAACGTTTTATACTGTTTGTGAAATTTGTCGCATAATATACAGTAAATTTACCTATTTAGTTTGATAGTACACAATTTTACATTCGTGTTGACTCATCCATTACATTTTTTTTGGATTATCACTCATCTTTCTCTTTATACATTCAGCATTGGACTTATTACAACTCAAATATGCACACATAGTACTGCACACAAACGAGCAATCTAAATTAGTTCAGTCATTCCTCGTAGATTTGTCGCTAGTTTCTCAATTTCATACAAGTTTAAATTTATCCTAAAATTATTAAATAGTAGAAGAAAAATTATACTTTTAAATTTGTTGTCTCTTTTGTCCGCTTGCAGTGATCCATACTTCTTGTTTTTAGGTTTTGTTATCCTATTACTTTGAACAGAATAACATAAATTTGCATGTATATTGACCTCTTGAGGCATATTTCCTCATCTTAAGTAGTCTCCATTCGTCATGTTAGGAATCTAGCTACTTCGCGGATAAGTAAGTACTTCGATACGATACAGAAAAGTAACGACGTCAGCATGTACACAGTCATAATCTACGTACATTACAAGGACAATGGCTAACCTTTGTGACCATATAAATTGAGTAGCAGAAACACAGATATTATTTCACTTTAGAGCTACCGTAATATAAATTTGTATTATCAAAACGGAAGTAGGATACATGACCTGTTGAAGTCAAGTACACAACACTTTAGTATACATATTTAAGTACTTTTAAAGTACGTACAATTTTTGTATAATTAGTTTTTACACAAATTACAGTACAACTACCTTACGCACACTATTTATTCATCAACGAGAGAAGGAATACGTCAATCTTTAAAAAAACCAAAATTTCAGTTTTAACCTCGACTATCTCCATTGGATTTTGCTATATCTGTATTTATTTGCTCAGCAGGGACAAGATTTTATCGATGTTAGGGATTCTCAATTCAATTGTTGCATTCTTAATATATGTTACTGACTTTTATTAAAAAATAGTTTTGTATTTTATTCCCTTCTCGAATTACTTCAAATAAATAAGAAGCTGCCATGAAAAGTAGTAATAACTAATAGTTTACTATTCCGTTGATGAGAGGCATTGCACATGCTTTTATTTTATAATTAGTCATGGTCTCATGTCTCAAATAATGTTATGTATGTTTAATGAATTTAATACCGAGCTTGGTTTGGCTTAATGTTCATCGCGCTTTTTGAAGTATGAAAATCTTTCCATAATATATTGTTCAGGTTGTATTTGAAATGAAATGATGAGATGATGATGCCGATAATGGTCTACTTACTTGTAGGCAAGTCGGTTGTTGGAAAGAGATTTAGATGTCGTTTCCCAAATTCTAGCATCATTTCTGAGAAGCAAGATGAAACGAAGGTAAAGGAAGTAAAATCTAAAATTACCAAGAAAGAAAGAAATGAAATGTGAGAGTAGACGAATGCCAGGTGTACTTTTACATATACTGGCTTTGAAAGCATGCGCTGCTAAGTTTTAAAAGAATATGTAGTATATAACCCTAAATATTCTGAGCACGTGTGCACAGCATAAAAATGCAATATGCCATATTTTTTTAGAACAGCACGTGACACAAAATTGACAAAGTAATGATGAAAAAATTGGGCTCAGCTGCTGATTCTAAGTTCAATCGGAAAGAAAAGCAAATTGAATTAATAAAAGTGAATGAAAGTTACACTCAAGTAAACGAAATGGGTGAGCCATCAGCAATTTTGTTTTAGGCAAAAGCAAACAAAAAGGACTTTCTTTGCATGCTGATTCCAAACGAACCACTAGTCTATTACAATTACGTACAAAGAACAAACAATATGAAACATACTTTCGGAGTAAATTCTACATCAACATGTTAGTAATTTGTATTTACTTTCCATGAGGGAAACAGCAGGTGGAACAATTTTGGTTACTCCTATTGCTTCCAGGGAAGAAACAATAACGGAAAGAATTAAGAGCATCCGGGACTGCTCTCTCAAAACGGTCTTTGACTTTGACGAGGATCATATAAAATGCCAAGCATGCATTATGGCCTAGCAACAAATTTGAGCAAATTTCTACAGATGACAATAAACATGAGAATGGAGAATGCGAACGATCACTCTCTCAAGTTCGGTTGGTATACTCAGACAATGATTTCTCTTCGAATTTTTAATACAAGATTTAGAATCTACATTTTTGTAAGTGTTGTCATTATCATCATCATCATAATCATCATATTATCATGAACAACTCGGAATGTTGATCATAATTTTTATATATATCATGTGTATAACGGCTATTTAATTACCATTCATTCAATAGTTTGTTAAGTCATCGTTGTTAACTATTCTAAAGTATATGACTTCACTGACGGGGCTTGACTACCACCATCACCACCTAAATATATTTATTTAGATTTATATAGCTAACCAATTCCATACTTACGTACACAATTTTAATATTGATAGTTGACAAAACCAACAATAAAGTTTTTAAAAGTACAAGACAGTTCACACTCTCAGCAGCAAACATCATCAACCAGACCAGGAGGAATACATTGATTTGATTTGATCGCAACGCATTGTCACAATTTTCTGATCAGGATTTCAGCGTCTGTGTCTAATCAGAGAGGACACGGTACGGCACAGACACAAATGGAAAAAAAATTCTTCGTAAATATGATGATGATATTTTTTTAGATTTAAGAATAATAACATTTTTGTTTGTGTATTTTCGTTTTAAATAGGCAACATTATTTTTTCCCTTCAATTTTTTCTATATAAAGGCCGAGATATTCATGTCATTTCATACTTTCCTTAATTTCGCTTATTATAAAACATTCCATTTCTCAAAATAAATTAGTTTAACGTTACTTTTTTTTAGAAATGTAATTCACCATCTTTGAAAATATTCTTTTTTCCCTACAATCCAGTACTTGACAAAATTCTCGTGTGACACATCATCATCATCACCTTTCACAGTAGTTGGTTCACCCTTCAAAACAAATGAGAGAAAGGATGCCCATCTCCTGAAGCCTCATTCCAGCCCACTCGTATTACACATTACAACTTACAAAATGACAATCATCATCATCATCATTAACAACAAGAGCTAAGCATCACCACCCATTTGCAAATGGTTTGTATAGACAAAACTAGAGAAATATTCAAGATTTATTTTCAACAAGCCCAAAACTATTTTCGTATTCATCTGTAACGCCGAGTCCATTTCACAAACTTGCAAAGTGTGGACTTGTGAGTCAAAAAGGCAAATATGGTAATAAAGAGAGAAAGAGGAGTAAGAGATATAATATTTTTTATGTCCAATGACACGCTTATGTGAAAGGTGATCAAGCACGTGGAAACAACTTAGTCAGCATGTGCACATACGTGCCTTTAAGCATTCGTTGTAAATATTTACTTTGGGACAAAAAAATACGTTTTTTTGGCGAATGCAAAATTTGTGACTATTACTTTTTTTGGAGTATACAACACAACAGTATTCCCAACATTGTTTTTTTCTTTTCATTTGTTGACATCACTCGACACCATTCTCTTTAATTAATCGCCCCCGCAAGCCTGAAGGCGAAATACGCAGTTGTTACCCATTTACTTTCTTTCATCTATTCCCATGTCATTGAAACTACTCTACAAGTAACCATATATCGTATTGTAGTAGTCATTATGTTTGATAGTAATAGTAGCAGTAGTAGGACGGTAAAACTGTTCCTCTTTCAGAAACAAATGTGTTAAAAATCCAATGGAACAATATAATATACAGCTTTATATTGTTAATATATGACGTCTTCTTCTGTTCATCAACCGTTTCGTAAATATTTCTGGTTTCTTTCACACGCGCGAACAAACATTGCAGTTACTAATATCAACTACCACTCATGACACAAATTGCAAACCGAAAGTGCATATTACTATTGTTACTCATTCCCACATACGGAATTCCCAACGGAAAAAACAAAACATCCCTGTCACTCATTAGAAATCGTAGCCAGTCTTGAGATTAATCTTTTTATAAATCAACATAACTAAAAAACTATTTACAGTCATCATCAGGTAAGTTGGGGAACCAATTATAAGATTATAATTAACATTGTTTAAGTACAGCAATGAACTATTACCCATATTATGAATACATATACTGAAATACAAAACACACATTATCACATAGATCATTATGCATAAAAAACTAAACACGGTGAGATCAGATTAACAAACACTCGTACATTCTTTGACTAGACAAGCCGCACCAAAGATAATTAAAAATTTCCAGGTTTTAAAAAGTCGATTACATCATGATTTGATTCCTACCTCCACCATTTACATACATTGTTTATTATTGAAACTAAAATGTAAAAAACCAGACAGACGAGGAGAGATGGAAGAGAGAGACTCACACAACTATTACCATAATGTATCTACGTTCTCGGACTAATAATAATATAATATAGGTATTTGTTTTACGATAAAAAGTTGAACACGACAAGTAAATTTTGTTTCGTACCATGAAATTTGATATACGGTAGTTATTACGTCTTAACTCAGTTGCTTTAGGAAGAAGTGAAGACTGACCACTGATGACAAGAAAAAAATAAAACAAATCCTTTTAATTGTAGACATTAAGGAAGCAACAATGGGAGAAGAAGAGAGCAATTTAAATGTAAGAAGAATAAGGAAGAAGATTTCTAACCTTAACTACTACACAATTGTCGTCATCGTTGAATAGTAGTACAACTTTGTCTTGATCAGTAGACACATTAGCAAGGAGTCGACGCTCTATATATCGATTACGGAGTAGGTTAACATCATTTTGAGATTGAGTAGGTAATGTAATGTAACAGGAGGTATTTGTAAATGCAAAACAGATAAACCAGATTGACAACATGATTGTAATAAATGGGAATATAGTAAGTACGTCTCTAATTTATTGTTAGAACGCAACTCTTTTCTTACAATGTAATGTAGTATTTTCTGTCACCATAATCATCAGTAGTAGTAGCAAGGAGGGATGATGGTTAGTTTTTTCTTCTAGTAGTAATAATTATGCCTCAGTATTATTACACGACATGACATGACGAATAAGTTTTCAGTTACGATTATTGTTATCATTAAATTATTATTAATTGTAGTAACGATTATGGCGCGAGCGAGAGCGACACGATTATTCTTTTAAAGATTTCAAACTACTATTCCTATCGTTTAAAAGTACATCAATTGATAGTATTTTTAAGAGTACGCATGTCCATCGACAAAAAAGTTTTGTTCAGTAAATAATTTTTTCCCCGGTGAACAAAACCATATATTTATCATTTCCAGCCAGAAACGAGAGTAATTGTACAACATTTTGTTGCTCGAGAAAGTCATGTTGAAGTTAGCCTTTTTTATAAAAGAAATTTTTGGTGTTTGAATGTTGTAAGTACATAAGACGACTTAATATATATAATTTTATGTATCTTGTTATTTTTTCGCTTGCTCATCCTCGTCTAAAGCTGTTTTGATGGATTTGAGAAATGTCGCAATGAAGGTGAAAGGGGAGGAGGACAGGTGACATCAGACAATTTGTTCCTTCTTTATGGGAATTGGTGGTGGGGGTGAGCCGTTGTTTTGCATGTTGACGGAAGTATTTGAAGTTGATCCGTGATGGTGAGACGTGATGCTGATGGCGGCAGAGCTGGCCATTGTGGCAGGATTGTTAGCACTATTATTGGAGCTACTACTGGCGGAGGAGACTGTGCTACTAGAGCAAACTGTGCTAGTGCTACTCATGCTCGGACACCCCGTTTTCGCCGACCCATTTGATGTTGGTTTGCAGTTAAGCGTGGGAGGAGTGATCGCACTGCTGCTGTTGCAGTTGTTTGCTGAACATGGGAGCGAAGCTACTATAGGTGAGTTTGTGGATGAAGCCATCGTTGTTGTTGCTGCTGCTACTGCTGAGGATGATGATGATGTCACATTGTTGCAAATTATTACACTGGCACTACTGTTATTCGAAGATGAGGAGCTACCGCCACCCACACCAATTCCTGTAACTCCTACTCCTACAACAATACTTATGCCCCCAATACCACCTCCACCACCACCACCAGTGGTAACACTGCTGGCAGCATTGTTACAACTGTTCATGATGGCGAGTTCCTTGTTCGTTCCCGGACTACTGTTTCCACTGCAATGAGTCTTGTTGTTTCCGGAGGATGAGGGAGGAAGAGGTGGAGGGGTTTTGCTTCCCCCACCATTTTGCTGCTTAATGCTGTTGTTCCGCTGATGATGGTGGTGGTGATGATGATGATGGTGATGATGATGGTGGTGTGGTGGGCTTCCCACTGGTGTCAAAGACTGCTGTATATGGTGAGCCGTTGTTTCCACCTCCATTACTGCATCCACTACTAACAACACCACTACTTCCTCCCACACTTCCTATTATTACGGGTGGTGACTGGCTGGGTGTTGGGTGATGGGCTGAAGCGTGGGAGTGGTGTATGGACTTGTTCGGACTGCTTGTCATTTCAGATAATAGCAAGGACGTTGACGAGTTTTCCGACACGCTCCCACGAATGTCCTTTTGCTGAGTACGCATTTCATTGAAATCTCCCTCTTTGTCCGATTCGGTCTACGAAACAACAAATTGACACTCATTACTTGGGCTGACTAGAACGGTGACCCAATGAAAGTTTACACATTCATTACATAGAAAACAAGGCATACAAACTTAATGCTAAACAAATCGAGAGAAAAAAACGTAGTTCAATCAGCAATCCTTGAAAAAGACTAAAACAAAATAAAAGTAAACATTTAAGGCAAAACGAATGATTTCCACAAATCTCCCCATCATAATTTCTACAACTTCCAACTTCACAAAATTGTTGGCAAAAGCAGATGGAGAAGCATTACTTTCCCCAATCATCCTTTTTGATTAAGCAAACACATACATTGAGACTGATAGAATGTGTGCCTTCTTCTGCATGCCAATAACAAAGAGGAGTAAAATATGGAAAAGCGGGGACACTTCATCATATCAGTTTAATCCAGTCACGTATGGAACTTATTAATATGCATGCTGCCTTGTCACAAGTCATTAGTGTCACTTATACTAAAAAAGAGGCAACATAATAATGATATTCTGGAGCGGAGTCGTGTATGCATATAATTTAATATGCATTCCAATTTCCTTCCACTCCTATTTTTCCTCTCTGTCGCCTCATCGTCACTGACTTAAACATTTTTTTGCCTGATCCCTGCTAACCTATGTGGGAAGAACTTGGATTCCAAACTGTTATACTTTTGTTATAACTTTTAATCTCTTAGTTTAGGAAACGACTGTGATGCACAAAAAGTAAAAGTTGACCGTGTGGCGTGATGTGGCAAGGTAGGGAATCCTTAAATTTAGCTTTGAACCAGTAAAAAGTATTTTATTCTGTTCTACAAGAGATTTGTTCAAAGAGGAACAAAATCGATGGAAAATAAACTCCCCCGAGGAAGAACGATTTGATATTGGGAAGGAAAAGTAGCCTATTAAATCTTACACCTTTTCCCTTCTCCAGTTTCTAAACATTTTTAACGAGATAGAGGCAGGAAGGAGAAGAGGACAAACTGGACTCTTTTTTATTCCCTTAACTGCTTTTTTACTAGCCTATGCGTGGCAGCAAATGCAATGCAAACCTTTTCTCTAGGTTTACCATCATCAATATTTTTTTTTCTGGAGCGAGTGAGCTGATATGAAAAACAAGACAAGTTAATATTCGTTCAAGTGGTCAGTTACAGCTGCTCCATCACAACCGCTTCGCTGACAAGGGGAAAGAAAAGCCTAATAAGTGCAACAGTCAAGTGGCAGGAAACCAAAGGAAACGACTTGAATAAATAACTGAACAGGGACCATAAACGTTTCCAGCTTGTAACACCTACCACCGCCAATTTGTATCGCACATGAAACCTTTTCCATCTCAATTTTTTTACTCAAAATTCTCCTTTCTCTCTTGTTCCATGACAGTAATGAAGTGTAAATGCTAACTGACATCATATCATCATGTGTATAGCTCAGAGCAGCTCACTCGCGTGTGATCCAGGATGGGCTGAAAGCACCACAGATAGAAAGTAGGCATTTGACATCACATAAAAAATTGTGTCGATCAATAGTTTCATCACCATCTTTTTACTGGTATGATCGCCGTGTCCTATGTGAGTGGGTGTCCACGTTCGTATTACATAGATATCAGTAGTCGATTTACTCAACTGTTTAAGTGGTGCTAAAAGCAGGTTAAAGTATGTCCGCTCTTTCCTTCACTACTACCTACGGAGCAAAGACGAGGATCGTGCGATGTGTTGCAACTTGCAAGCAATCTCAGGGAAAGAGCGAAAGGTGAAACATTATAGCATGATATCGTATCCTTACACACCACAGGATGATGATGGGAAATGAGAAGGGATGAAAATTGTAACTCAATTAAAGTTTCGCCAAACAGCTCTCCTCACCACATTTCCCGGCAGTATAGACAATTATGCTGTGCTATAATACCTATTATTAGCAAGCCCGTGTGAAAGTTGGCAAAGACATTTTTTCCTTTCGAAACTTGCAAACTTTTCAATCTTAAACAATAGGGGGTACTTTAAAACATGGGGAAAGTCAAGTAAAAGCTTCCAATAACTTTTTAAACAGGCACATCATATCACCGCACTATCCCAACCACACGGAAATCATACTGTGTAGAACAGGTGTGGAGTGGGATACACTTGTAAAAAGTATATGTATACATTGCTGCACCTCGTTCAAATTGTGAATGGAAATGGTAGATAATGTGGGAAATTTTTTTCCCAAGTTATGGGCTCAACCAACACTACTTCTACTTTCACTCAGCTTTTCTTTCAACGGGCTCAACTCAGTCAGCCCAACTAGCATACTAAATAACTGGGAATATCCATCCATTTTGCTAACCGCTGCTCACCATATGTATGTTTATGTACATGCACATTATATAAATTTTTGAATAAAGTGCTGACAAGCACAATTCTCCAATCCACATCCTTGGAAAACAAGATTGTTGAGTGTTGAGTTGTGCACTTATAAGATTTCTTCAAAAAAATGTGTACAACGAAAAGTGAGAAGAAAATGCAGGGAAAAATCATTCACTTCAGACATCCCCATCAAATTTCTTGGTGTCTCTTTATTTTCTCTCTACAACATTGTCAACAGAGCTGAGCTGGAAGAAGCCAAAGGCAAATGCTTCTCCTTTTACCGATTTTCTTCATTCGACTATCCTCATCATCATGATCATCATCTCATTATACCAAAGATATTTATTTATGTATGCAGGGAAAACGAGGAAAATATGGCATAACTGAACGGTGAACAGTGCTCCAACAACCGAAACGTCCCAAGCGACAACACGTCAATTTTCACAAGAACGCCACACACACCACCACGTCTACATGCTGCATACAGTCGTGTTCAATAAGGAGACTAACAATGAGAAAATTGGTACCGTTTCCCTTTTCTTGAGAAGGAGCAAACAAAATTGCTACTTTCTTTCTCTGCTCCTTCACTAGTTATGTGTGTCTCGTAGCCGTATAGTGGCGATTGGTGAACTGATATATATGTATGTCGTGGTTGGTTAGTATGGTGTTAGGAATATAGGCACATTAAATAATACAGACGTCCACACGTCACTCCAAAATGACATGACTGAGGCAGACAGCATTTTGTTGATCGAAACCCGTTTTTGTCTCTCAGTCTTTCTCACACTTGAAGCTTGTCAACTTGACTTGTAACGGATCGTTGTGCTCAACGCAGCAAGATGGAATGGAAATCATCATGCTTTACGAACTGAAAAACTCCTTTCTCCGCTCAATGCAATGATGTCACGTCACTATAATTTTCAAAACATTATGATGACTCAAACTGAAGCAAACAAAAGGCACTGTAAAGCAACAAGCAGAGCTAAACTGAAGCTCGCTGTAATTAGCATCATAGTAATTTGTAACAGGAATACAGGTGAAAGAGAAAATAGCGAGACAGTTATCAGAACCAGGAAGAACTATAAAACTAGTTTAAAGCAAGACACATCATTATCCAACCTGTAATAGCCAAACTTGATTTAACTATCCAGTCAAAATCCTGATTTTAGCTCAATCAAAAGAAGGTATCAACAACACTTAAGTAACGTTAAATACATACATTGGTACCTAGTTAAAATGCGAGTAGCAGCAGAAAACAAATTTGGTGTATATACAGACTTATATAAAAATGATTTCAAATGTAACAGTTCTTGTCCCTTTTCTACACAACAAGTAGTTAGTTAGGTAGGTATATCAAACGACATTGACAAGTGGGAAGTGATCGTAATATATATTTACGTAAAATAGGCAAATTCAACATTCGTTTTGTAGCTTATGCAAACATACCAACAGTTTCTAATGAAGAGGGCTCAAGAATTTGCAATGCTCCCGTCCATCCGTCACCAATTTTCTCTGGGCAGACAGGAAGTGAAGAGCGAGTGTCCTGATGAAGACAAAATTAATATCTGACTATGAACCCTCTGCTTACTTGAAGTTATTTTTGGTCTTCTATCTCATCTCTCACACATAAATAAATACTTTTAGCCTCTTTTGCCTCAATAAAACAAACAAGGCTCATTAAAAATTATCGTAATTTAAAATAGTACAAAGCCAAAATTACGAATTACATTTTTTTGTTGCTTGGTAAACAACACAGTTGTCAACTGTCTTCCAACAATTATAATCAACAACACTGACAGTATATAAATTACTAACAAAAGTAACGTGATTTTCTGGCTAATAAAATAAGTAATCAAACTATGGATTGAAAGCTGACAATAGTGAAATAAACTAAAGAAACCAATGCAAACCGTGTTTATCTGCTGCTGCTGCAAGTTATTTAGTCATGCCATATATAGTACATTATGTGGTTGGTTATGATTTTAAAATGAGCAATCGCTTTAAGTCAACAACTTGTCCAACATGTAACATTTTGTGAATGCACGATTATGTATAATACTGAATAACGTTCAAGCAAAAGTACTCAACAAATTGTTACAAAGCAAAAAATAAAATGTATTCTAAACAAGGTAGCGACTAGTGGAGTGAGTGAGTGCGGCAAAGAAGAAGATTATGATAACAAAAGAGTAAAGAATGTTTTGAAATAATTACTAGCATCTATATTTCAAGTGGGCTCCTCACTCACTACGTATTTCGGGCAAAAAATAATGAGTATTTTGATGCAGCTTTTGTGCTCGTTTTTTATTTTGCAGTGAGAATTGGAAGTGACTATACAAAACCAAATATAAAAGAGTGAAAGAGGAAAGATGATAGGAGATATGGAGAATGCGGAAGGTGGCTTACTTGTCTAGTAGTTGCGTTGGAGAAAGGTGACAACCTTTCCGACGTATCCGATCCACAAGACGAGCTTTCACTGAGTTGTTCGGAGTTTCCAAATTTTCTCGCCGCTCGAGGTGAAGGTGGCGGCGGTCTCCGACTACAGACTTGTGATTGAATATGCTCACAAATTCGACGAAACCTTCGAATATTCCCTGACAACAGGATGAACGTGATGGCGTAGAGGAACTCACGTTCCGATGTCGTCTGTGTGTGACCTGGAGGTTTCGGGACGGGTGAAATGTCGACTTGAAAGCGAACCTGACGCTGAAACATGGCAGGGCCGGATGAGCCCCGCTTGTACTCCACTTTGAACGACATCGGGCTTGCAACACTATGACTCAGTTCTGCTATCTAATTTCACACAAAACAAAAAAAATTATAGGGAATGTCATAAGCACAATGCTCAGATCCGACATTTTCTTCTTTCTCGTCGTCATCATCACAACTTTCACCAAGATATAAAAAAAATCAATCGATTGTTATTGTATTTTTACCGACAAAAAAGCGTGAATAAGATCAGCCTTAACAGTAGCTAATGGTTTTCCTCGGACTAGGATAGTGTAGGCTTCGTCTCTCTCCGATCCCATGAGACTTCCAAACCAAGACCTTTTCGTCAGTTCGGGTGAGCTCTCGGGTGTCAGATGAACTTCCTCATTCGATGCTGCACAAAAAAAAAACACAAAAATACAATATTTGTTATTGGGAAATGAAACTTTCTATATTTTTCACCTAATTTACTAGATTTACTAGATACAAGCCCATCCACCTTCCCGTAATCGCATTTATTTTAGTTTGGCAGCAAATAGAAACGACAAGGACATAGCTTCCTTGTGCTCATTGTTGTTTAACTAACATATAGACGTAAATCCAACTCGGATTTGCCCTTCTTTTTTTCCACCTTTGTGGTCTAGCTAGACTAGACGGTAGCTTATAACTCTCTTCTTCCTCTGGACAACTCACTCAGCATGATTAAATTTTGAGCACACACTCACATGTACAAAAATAGAAAAATACTTTGTACACAATCCTTTTTCTGCAATGTTTCTCTCCCTTTTCTTTTTTAGCCTACTTTGGTGGCGTCCTTTTGTAAGAGCTGGAGTAGCTAAAATACAAGAGTCAGTATAACAATCACACAATATGATTAGTGAAGAGAGTGAAGACGAGCAGACCACTTTTCAACACAGGTTGTCCCTCTTTCTCTTCTTCCTGCAGGGTTTCAGCTACAGAAACTACAGCTGAGAGAGAAAGTAAAAAGGAATATCCGGAAGTAAATGGGGAATAGAAAAGAGATGATGGCTGGCTTACTCCTTTTCAATTGTACTTTTTCATCTCTGCTAAATGAAAATAGAGTGAAAGGAGCAATACACCATGTTTAAAGGGAAAATATGGGATTGGAAGAAAAAGTAATATCCGCCAGCAGCTTATGAAAAGATTGTTGTATTCGTCATGGCATTCCCACGTCTTTTTTATACCAAGAAAAGAAACTCGAAATCCATCTTTACGAAGGCAAATATTATTAGGTAACGTTGGAAGCAATATGAAGAACGGAATATATGTTGTGTGGCCTACTGTTCAAAATTATTACCACAAAATATAACCATCAATATTTGTTTTAAACCGCTGGGGACCAAAAAAGTATGCAAATGCAATGCGACTGCTTTGATCCTACCAAAAACAATGCTGTCAGGTGAATGACAGGACATAATCAAGAGGGTAACAAACCATTGTTGGGAATGATCTGGAACATTCACGTCTCATGCACAGCAAATTTGAAAAAGGGTTGAGGATGCACAAAAGCTGTGCCCTTATGTAGATCCATCAATCAATCATGCATGTATATGTTGTCAAGATAGCATACGTATATCTCAGCTTGGATTGAAGTAACAATTGAAGTTCTATATCATGTTGTAGTTGAGTTGAGTGGCAGTTGTGTAAGATAACTCTAGGCTCGTACCTATAGCCACAATAATAGGATGTCGCAAAGAAAAGGTAGACCTATGATATTCATAAATGAAGAGGAAATGCAGGAAGAGGACAAAGGAGCGCACATCACATATTATTATTCTGGTTCTCCGTCTTCCATGAAGCTGGTGTACAATCTCACAACTCAGTACAAAATGGAGGAAAATGACTACGAGGAGGAGGTTGATGCAATCTTTTCTCTTCCGCATGATTACTGAATGAAATGGCTCTTTTGTTCTTTCCCAGATTTTGCCATGTGGGATGATGACGATATGCGAACTCAAAAGTAGTAGTGACAACGAAGGGAAATAGAGAGTAGGAATATTTTGATATTGGAAAAGTAACGTATGAATACAAGTACCACATTATGCCCATGCAGGGGTTGTGAAGTCGATGAAAAATCAAACATGCCATATGTCTGTGTAGCAGTGGTGGATGCGTAGGTCGTGCCATTTCTGTGGTTATACATATGGAGCTATTCAGTGGAAAACGAAGAGAGTATGTTGGCTGGCGGAGATGATGCCTTAAGTAGAAATTCCTGAAAGCATTTTCGGTTTTCGCGATGAGAGGAGAGCGGGACGTTGTCTGACTGGGAGGAAATGGAGTGAAACTATACAAGACGTACGTAGATTCTGATCATAAAGACGCCGTGGGTTGATCAAAAGAAGTTGAAATGTTCAACTTTTAATGCTCCTTCTCTCTGCTCTCTTTCCAGTTTCCACTTATTACATCCTTACAAATGTAATCCAAGTTGCTCTCCTCTTGTTAAAATTTTGCAGAAAATAAAACAACAGTTTTGGCTGTGTGGACGAGCCGAAAAGGTTGACATACTTTTAAAGACAAATGCTCCATGCTCTATATACTTGTCCTCCCTCTTTCTTCCTCACAGAGTCTTAAGTCAAAGCTCAGTCAGAACGAGCAGTACAACAAGAAGATTACGACCACCAACGACATTGACTTTCCCTCGTCGACATTCTTACTTTAATTTTTATAGCTGAATGTATCACCTCTCGCAAAAATATTGGATATCGTTAGGGGAACGAAGTCTGGAAGAAAGTGGGGGAAAAGATTGAAACTAACTACATATTTCATCATCATCATCACATCACATCACCATATTCTTTCCAAACTTGCCAAACCACAAGAAGGACAGTCAAGCTTTGGGTAGCTATATTGGAGGTGTATGACAACTCTCTATATATGCAGTACATGCATATTTGATATTCGTGCAACATAAAAAATAGCAATTTTTCTCAATCTCCTCATTCAATGCAAATCATGCCTGGGCTTCTCACTCACGAGTCACGATCACTCCTTGCACAGAAGGAAAAGGTCAGAGGAGAGGAGTGAAAATCTCCAACCTAATATTCATAACTCTTTCTTCTTCCTTTTTTTTTGTTTTTCCGTGAATGTGTCTGACTGCCATTTGTTTGACGTGCGTGGCGTTCCAAAATATTTCCCGAATGAATGCCTACGTGCTTTCAGAAATGAAATAAGCAAGAAACCCCTTTGTTTTCCCTTCATCTACACTAATCTCATACGCAGGGGTATAACAGGATACCAATACTACTTCCCGTTATTATTGTTGTGATAAGCTAATAAAAAATATCTCGAGCAATATCAACATTAATGCCTAAAACAGTCCAAGAGGAAAAGTCAATGTGTGAGCACGAGCATAAGCCGGTTTTTTTGTTATTATGGTTGGCTGAGCAAAGACAAAATATGACTGTGTGTCGTGACGAAACACATTTGAATGTTGGAGCATGTTGCTTGTAGCTACACAAATACAACTACTATGCGTAATGTAGTCAGTGTCCGTCCACCAAATATCTTGATGTGCTCGTTTTTTCTCAGTCCTCTGTCACTACGATTTTATTATATTACCTTGCTCAAGAAACGTATGAAATCGAATTAGTAAAAGCTTTCACAGCGCTCTGTGATGTCTCACAAATAAAAATCTTTGTGGGAAACAATTAAAATCAAAGGCGCTCAACTGTAAAAAGTATTGCCAATTTAGAGCTAAGTAAGATTTCGTCTTTAATTAAATTATTAATAAAAACGGATATATCCCAACCAATTTGATACTAATAGAAATTACAAGTGTTTGTCAAAACTTGCTCTTTCGCAATGGTGCACTCTGTTTTACAGGATCGTAGTTTATGGGGAAAATCGATACAAAAATATTGCTGTACGATGGCAGTCAAAATAAGAGTTGCATGGTAGTAAAATCATCGAACCTTCAAGAACATTTGTATTCAAAAATACCTTTTGTTTCAAACATATTTCGTATTTTGGAAATTTTGTTGCACGTGAATTTTGCCAGTGCTGACAACGAAAAATTATATTACCTTGTTCTCTATACCATAATCAAACTTTCACTGTAGAAGCCATCGCATGAATGTCAGAAACATTTTGTTGTGCCGGCTTAGAGTCTGTCTGCACGCACGCAAATTGAGTGAACGCACGAATGCATCTTTCTCCTTTCAATTACAATACAGACCGTGAGAAATATTTACGATGTTTACAACCATAAACTGCAACCCACATGAATGCGTAACGATATCACCAAATGAATGTAAATGGAATGAGCCTGATGATCTTGTATTATACCATTATCTTACTGTGTGGTGAAAGTAAACATTTGGACATTTATGATGTTCCATTATGAAGAATGATTACTACCCCTGAAATTTTTTACAGGCTTTTTACAACTACTAATGTTTATTATTGAGCACGACACTGATGCCATTCAGCCATTCATGGTTATAATGACAGTGCTGTCTGAAGTCTGAACACAACAAAGGAATAAGTGAACATGACAGACAACGACAATGCAAAACCTCAGCCTTTTCCCAATAGTAACACTCGGTTTTGGCCTTGTGAAATGACAAAGGTTGAAGTGAAAAGAAGACTGGAAAGTTGGCAACATCGCAAATCATTAAATTGAGTCAACTCTCCTTTTCAACATTTTGTTTCAATGCATGTCCAGCCAGTGTGATAAAGTAACAGTTTGGAAATATAATGTGCGGAATGACGGAGCGTCAATTGAATCGTATTCAGTGCAATTTGGAAAATGAAAATCTGTCGAGGAGTCAGCTCTTTTGTAATGCTTCCATACTTTGAAATGGACAAGCCTCCGCACTCAAATCTCCAAATTCCAAAATGTAAGTGGAGCTGAAGTTGATGTTGGTGAAATAGCATTCCATTACACTCGCCGATTCTCGGAATAAGCGGAATTTCACCGTATAAAGCAGATAATTGGCACGGTTCCCGTGCCTCAACCCCAAAACTCTTTTGCATACCCAAAGAGTCTTAACCATGACAGCTCTCTTGAGCACTGGAAAATCATGGTGCCACTTTGTCAAAAGGAATTTATGTAATTATCACATAGCATGCTTCTTGTCACATGTTCCGTGTTCCATGTTCTGTCGACTTCCTTCACTGTTCTCTCCTCTTTTTAAAGTGGGAAGAGCAAAGGCTTGCTAATAACTTTGGTTCCTTCTTATCTCGTCATTCCCATGAAAATAATCCCGTAATGAATTACCAAAAAAACACTCCTCTATGATAAGTGTTGTTGGACGACGGTGCTTCTCTCAAAAATGAGGAAACACATGGCGAAAAGACGACAAAGACTTGAGTAAGTGAGTATGTATATGTGTTATGAAAAGTTGAGAAAATGGGTGGAATAGAATAAACATAAAAGAATTCAGAACAAGAATCATATTATGACGCTCTACTTCACACTAATTTCCTTCCTTGTCCTTTTTCCTCATCCTTCGTTATCCCGTATATTTTGAACAACATCAAAATAAGTAAGCATATAAAAATTCCTCTTCCACGAAAAAGGATTGTGGATCTATTGAAACTGAGGATTTTTTTTGAGGATTCTCAGAGCATACGCTTTATAGTATCATATGCATGGCCTCCACGTTAATACAAGAAACGAATGGAGAGAAAGAGGTTTATAGTTCGTCCTTTCACCAACATCTTTTTACTTCCATAGGGAAAATTCTGAGAAAATGGAGGATGACAATATGGCGTGTTCTAAGGGGCTTGAGCAGGGAAAGTAATCCACCTACACAACCTTTCTATCAAGAGTGAAATGCGGAGCGCAGACCTATGATCATCATCATCATGTTCATGCATACTTCCTCCTCTTCTCAACTCGACTTCTCAACTGGCTTGGCTTGGAACTGAGCTCGACACAACACAAGTGAAGAAGGAGACCTTTAATTAGTTTTTTCACTCACTTTCACCCGGATCAGATCATATAACAAACACAGGATGATGATGAGAATGATGTCGATGTAACCGAAAACTCAAAAGCGCCTTGTTTTCATTCCCCAGGATCTCTTACTGCTGAAACTATCCTTTTTCTTCAAGTAGTTGAATCAAGCAAAGTGAAATCTTTGTGTTGGGTTATGTTTTTCCACGAAATTTGTGAGTGCAACAATGTCCTCGTTTTAAAAATCATGTGGGTAAGTACACCCTTACTTGATCCATCCACTTCATGCATGGCTTGTGAGTTTCATAAGGAGCTGTTTACAAAACTCTTTCACATAATGAGCAGCACAGGAGCAGCTCAAGATAGCAGAAAGTATATTGACTCTGAGGTGAGCCTGTATGTTTTGTTGCTTGTGGGATACATTACAGTTCCAGAGCACAGCCACCCATATTACTGTTTCCATTTCCATATTATGAAAACCGCTTTTTCTCTCCTTCTAATTTGGACTAATGGCTTTCTCTCACAAAATATTGAGTTTGAAATGGAATACCAGGAATGCGGCAAGCCAGTCAAGCTGCTCCATTTTTTTCTAGAGTGTACTGCTTTCTTGCGGAATTATAAAAAGGATTTTCATTCGCATCGCTCCAAGAACGTAATAGGATGGAACGGGGGAAATACATAGTCAATGATATAACGATGATGATGCATGACATCAAAAAGGATTAAATCATCGGAAATATAAAAAATATAATATACCGTTTTTCCCGTTCCAATCCAACAGGATTATGGTGTACGAACGAGACAAGGAAAGAGAGTGGTAGTGGTACTGCTACTTATCACGAAATCATAATATGATTTGACTGCACAAGAGACTGTATCTCGTTGCGGAAATGTTGGAGTTTATTTATGATTCTATTCTTGTCCGTCTGTCTGTACACTATGCATAATATGAACATCACATTGCCTCCTACAAATACATAAATTCCAACATAAATGTTCAGGTTTGTAGGTATAGTTTAAAGACGCCGATGCTCTTATTTAATAAGTAGACTGTTGCTGTCAATACGTACATTTAGAGAGTGGTGATGTTTTGCATACAAAAAGGAGGAGAAAGCATTTGTTTATCATCCTATCGCCGTCATATTTTTTCTGATGGTAATGTAATGCTAATAATATTTCAGTGCTGTCTTTCTTACTTTCTCCACTCCGTCCAAAAAGGTTAGGTACGTAAGTACTTTGAATGAAATAGAATAAAAGCCGGAGATCTCCTTTCAGTTACCTCTTTGCCTTTCTTTGAAGTCTATTGTGTTGCATCATCACTAGTTCTTCGTTGCTTTCCATATTCTAAATATTTACAGAACGGAAAATAGGCAGAAATTCCAAAAATCTAAAGGGTAAAAAAGATACAAACTACCTTGGGATTGGATCGCATGTTTCTACTATTATATAAATGGACTGCCCAAAAATTCTCATGATATTTTAACAAACGTTGTTAACATGAAATGATAAGTGCATCCAAGGTAAAGTCAACCTAGTGGGTAAAATATGTGAGGAGCGGCAACGACGATGAGATGCATTGCATCCAAAAACTGCGTTCCGTTCCGCTACACATTGCGTGAAAGATTAGAATTAACAAACAGCTGACTGGACAGAACTGTGCTCACTTTCTGTGCATTCCGCTTTCCGGAATTCTGGAAGAGGAATTCGTTTTTGAGGATGAAATAAAAAGTATCTCTTTTTTGTTGGGTGTGGCTCCAGATGTGGCTGACGAGGGAAAGAGAGAGAGGAAGGGATGGGAATGCGAAACCATATGGATTTATTGTTGGAGGAATAGTTGTGTACTTTATTGTGTTTGGAATATTACTTGTATCGGCCAGGATATTCACGGAAATGGCTTTTTCGCTAGCCTGCCCACCTCCAACTTTGGAAGATGCAATTATGCCTAGCTCATTTACTCTTGCGATTTTTATTATCAGTGAAGAATGACGATGAAGCTATTGCGAAACATCAGAAAGAGTCTAGACAAAACTATTGTTTTCAATTACAGTTGGAAAAAAGTATATTAGAAGCAAGCAAGCCTATTATTTGACTTGAGAGATGGATAGTATGTGTGTCAAGGAGACTTTTGTTATATGTCGAGTCGGTCGGAGTTGGAGAAGAGTTGAAGGGAATGAATAAGCCTGAGTTGTCAGCAAGCTCATAAAATTACAATGGGATCTACTTGCTATATTCTTCTACTTGCTTTCAAGGTCACATTGAAATTGAATCTTTATTTACGTGCCAAAAGTACAACTGGTTCATGGCGCTACACCGCATGAAAAGATGAGAATGATACTATCATATTTCAACTAAAATGGCAGGATATTATGACAGGACGCAATTTCTCCTTGTGGTTGCTCCAAATCGTTGGGGAGTTGGAGCCTTTCCACTTTGCCATACCTTCACCCAAATTACAAATAAACAAGAGAGAAAATGCTATTAGATTCTAACAACAATCAAAATATAATCCTTGAGATAAAAAAACTATATTACTTTTAAGAAATACAAAATATTAAGTTCATATTCTGAAAAAGAAAAGAAAAAATATCCCACAGAGGAAAAAAACATTGAGTTTGACATTGAGAGACTATGAAGGCAACGAAAACTTCACGTCTTGTCCCAACACTGTGTCACCGCACTCCACTTTTTCTAGACTTAATCATCAACAATGACAGTAATCAAGTTGACAGGAGGACCACCACCACTTAATCATTTCGTTTTCTTTTGTCCCAGTCAAAATTGCTTTAAAAAGGAAACCACACACACATACAAGGAACCTTTTCATTCATTCATTCATTCTCAATTCTAAACCCGACATTTGTTTGTACCCCCCAAAGAAAGAGCCAGTTCTTGACTCGAACCTTTCGTCAACACGAAGCTTCTGTTTTCTCCCCATCTTCTTCCTCAATCTCAGTCACTACAAAGAGCTCGCTTCAAAGCGTAGGGTGATGATGATGATGATGGTGGTGGTCAACATTGTGGAGTAGACTGATACAGAAAGCAGGAGCAGCACTACTTGCCCATACAGCTAGCCGGCTCATGGTAAAGGTTCTATCTACTCCGCTCATCCTTGTCGCTTTTCTCTTTTGTGAAATTAGCGAGGAAATGGATATTTTCCTGAGTACACAATTGCAAAGTAAAGAGAAAAAGGGAGCCGAAAGAAAGCGCTTTGGCTGGGCAAGGACGGGAGAGCAAGCAACCAGAACTTGTTTTCATCTCTCTTCCTTTCCTAACAGCTACCTATGTTGCTACATGTGTGATTTGGATGTGTAGCAGTCACCGTATGGCTAAAACATGGTCATCGTCGTACGTGATTTGTGTTAGTTAGACAAAAGGCTTTATTCTTGTTTTCGCCTTCACCCATTCTTTTACTCGCTTTTATGTCTTGAGCCCCAAAGAGCAGAAGTAGTATATTTTGCTGAAGCCATTGCCATACAACTCAACACCACCATTGTTCAATAACCAACTGGCAATAGCAATACATTTTGACATATAATGTTGCACATTATGATATATATTTTTTGCTGAAAAAGCAAAAAAAAAGAGCCTTTTACATTTATGTCCGTGTAATTACTAATGACTGGCTTTGTGTTATGTTATGGAAAAGGAGAGTGGAGCACGTGATGTTGTTATGACTTTTGCTAATGCCCAATTTTTCCCCTTCTTAGGATGATGAGGATGCCTCAAAGGTAAAAAGAAATAATGCAGTTTCCTTTTATTCCGCTCCAACTTTCATTTGTATTGTAACTATACTGACGACGATGAGCAGTGTGAAGTGAACTACCAACTAACTACCCATCCTTGTTTTGATCCAAGTAAGTTTCTTTTAGAGTATGCCTTTGGCTTACTAGTTCTGCTCTCTCGTCCTATTGGAATATTCCTCTTTATATTCGGGAGTCCAAATCCAAAGCCAAAGCCAACCTGTTCAACTTGGTCACATCACATAACGAGAGGAATGAATGGATGTACCTGAGTGACTTTTGTTACTCAATTCCCATTACATTTCTTCTTTTTTTGTATCATAAATACAAGGTTATGAGAGGGGACGGAGGAAGAAGAGTAATAATATTCAGCGTACAGGAGAGCTTTCTAACAAAGTAGAAACACAAGCCAGTAGTAGCATGATTGATATGTTGTACGGTAGTTTTCATACCTTTCCTAGTATTCCACATATCAGTACCATCATCATCACAAGTATCATCATCATGGAATGACGTCATTTAGGCAAGGGAGGCGAGCGACAATGTCCCTTTTGTCATTTTACTCAAACTTGTACTTTCTATACACTCACTTTCTCTCGTCTCTGCTAACGAAACGTGTGTGTATTCTATCCTCTCACGATATTTGATATTCTTTCCCACTTTTTTACTACCATTTCTACTTTCTAATATTACCAGTTTCTCCAGTGTGAAAACCTGTGTAAGGTAGTAGACAACGAGGAGCAAGACAGAAAAGAAAGCCCAAACCTTCTTATTACTTCCAAATTCCAACCCAACTTCGCACAAACAGAACAGATAGCCAGCAACTCCCGTTTCGTTTGAGTCAAGCCAAACAAGCTGAGGCTGGCTCTGGCTCTCCTTCACACGAATCATGATGATGATGATGGAGACTGGGGACACTTAAACAAATGGCCAAACTTTTTCCTAAGTTGTGAACTCCACACATAAAAAATTCCTTCACGGCCAGAGAACCAAGCAAGGTGGTGGTCCTGGTCTGACAATATTCTGGTTCTAGCCTGAGCAGACTGGACGACAAGAAGCAATCTCAGAAAGGAGCGAGCCAGTTCCCTTTCTATTCAACACATTCCTTCCATTTCTTTTTGCAAAAGTAGTAGTGCTAAATAAAATATCAGTATGCGATGCGAAGGATGAGATGTTCCGTCCTTCCAGACACACACACACACGCTAACACAATCAGTTAAGGAATGTACTTTTCCAAGGTCATCTTCCTTGATCGTAATCATTATTGTCATAATACCCTCGTTATTTCCATAAACTACCCTATTAAGCGAATGCTCCAAAAGTGGAGTCAAGTTGGGAAAGTATGCAGGTTAATTTCACTTCATATGTGGATATATGGCACTCATATGGTGGAGCGTGATCGTCTTCATATACTCTTAGGAAAGCAGAAGAACGCGAACTTCCTCTTGAGGATCAAGACTTTATTTGTGTATCTACTACGGATATATAGTATACTTAATGTACTTTGTATAAACATTATCCAATCATAGTGCGAAACCAATACATGTTATATGGAACATAGAAAAAAGAAAAAGAGTTTTGCTCTGGTGGTGTTATGTTGCGGATGTGTATGAATATCATGTGGTGGAATTCCAGATCGATACGCATATCTTTTTTATTATATTTTTTTTTTGAAAAAATTCTTCTTCTTTCTTTGTGAGTAGCTGCACTACCAGTTTCAGTATAAGAGTGAAGTCGGGTGTGAGTCTGGGTTTGGTGGCAGCAGTAAAAAAGCTGCTGTTCCTGGTATTTTTCTCTCCACCATATTCATGGGAAAACGAGCTGAATTGAGTGAGCGAGTACACGACTATCGAGTCTGCAGAAGAAAGAAGCTAAAGGAAACTTTTTATTCGACTTTGCCTAAGCCATTCCTCCCCATTGCTTGAGGCCATGATGATGATGACTAGTGAATACACAAGAAGCAGACTATATAGGAGCACACCTTTTGGGTTGGAGTTGGAGTGCTAGCAGAACTCCCAGTTAGACTTGTGATGTTGTAGCAGATTGTCAAATGAGTGCTCACTTAAAGCAAATAAGAAGTTGCATTATGAAACACTTTTTTCTTGGCTTCAATGACTGCTACTTTTCATCCATATTTTGTGTAGGATGGGGATGATTATGGCTATAGTATCTTTTGCGAATAGGCATGGTATATACAAATGTACACATAAAATTATACAGGAAAAACATAAAAAATCAACTGACCTTGTAGCTTTCTCCGGTGAAATCGGGGTGAGCCAAGGAAGCTATTTTTCAGTGTATTGAGCCTAGACCTCCAATGAGCTAGATGAGGTGATCCTGGTGGTGTGGGACTTGGAAGTACGGTTGTAGGTATGCCACCCACTTGCTCTTGGTGATGCTCATTATTGAGACCGCCGGACGAGCTCTGGTTTGCCACACGATGTGGCATCTTCGGTGACGGGACGGGTGACGATGGGATTGAACTCGAGAGTGGTGAGTGGTTCGTCAGATGAAGACTCGGTCGTCTATGCCGACTATTGTAGGATGACGGTTCGTTCGTTCGTATTTGTCAAGTTTTCAAAACACACATTTTTTGTGTAAAGGCACACAAAGACATCCACAGCCACAGATGAACATAAAAGAGAAAGAGGGAACACAGAAGAAAGCATGTAAGAAAAAAATCATCATCAATCCATCAATTTGACTTTCTTTTTAGCAGAAGAAAGAGGTTTAAACCTGTCCTTGTACTCTGTATATAAGTAAGTAAAGTACGTACTTACTCACTCACATACATACACACATGTGTAGAGGCACACATCGAAATCTACACAGGAGGTAAAGTCATGACAAATTACTTGAGCCCTTTCCTCATTCTATTTTACTCTCTTTTTCCTTCCTTTTCCACTTCCTCTTAGAGGGAAACATGAGAGCTAAGTATATAGTGCACAAGTCACACACAAAAAGCATCCACCCACCTCAGAACAAGTAAAAGCATTAAGGAAGCCTGAAGAAAGAAGGGAAAGTACAAGCCGCTTTTCCTTTCTCTCTCCTTTTAAAAAAAGTTGTGAGCTAATGATATTTTCTCTCTTTTTAACCTCTTCCGTAAGAAGTAGATATTTTTTCCTCAGCTCAACTCATTGCATTACTTAAAACGATCAGGTGGATACATATGTACGTCCTTGGGTTTGTTTGAGACATATGCTTGTCGACTCACTGTATTTGCCAGAAGATCAAAGTCGTGTAAACTTGAATGATCATCTCGTTTATCATGTCTGCTCTGGCGAAACCGTCAGCTCCTCCTGGTCTCTGACTGACTATTTAATAGGGAATATAATATTTATATACGTACATGAAAGAGAAGAGTCCCTTTCTGAAAAAAAACATTAGCAGAGTGTAAAACTGTATAATAAAAGTGAGTGTGTCTCATCGCATCGCATCTCAGCTATCTCATCTCTTCTCAACTAAGTCAATATCATCATGAACATTCACATCTACCACCGACATTTACACACTGGCATCACCCTGAATTAAAGGAAGGTAATCATAATCATATTCGAGCTTTGTGCGTGCATTGGCTTGACAGGAGTGTAACAAAACTGATGCATGTAGCAGTGTGGCTACATGTCTACAATTTGTAGTGACACGCCCGTCTCAAATTCTTTGAAGCGGTTATTCCACTTTATATGACGATGGTCTGCTTACTATTAATACTTTTAAGGGGAAGAGAGATAGTTGTCAAAGCCACAATCTCTTTACAGAACTCATTCAAAAAGGGAAACCTAAAAGGGTCGTACTTTGTACCGTGCTTATTGTAACAATAGACTGACCTACGGATTTTCTACAATATTTTTTCATCGTTTCAAATACAAAAGTGAAAAACATTGACATTTATAAGAAAAAAATTTGTGAGGCCCCTTTCATCTTGGAATAACATAGAAGACTACTAGTTTGTATGATTTCTCAATATATTACTTATGTTTTGAGTAATATTTAAGAGGAAATGCTCCTATTGCGAGAGCTAGGGATAAAAAGAAACGGTTCCTGTAGAAGTAGTAGAAATCATTTCATGATTTACGACCAAGTTCCTTATCTTGGCTTGAACCTCATACAAGCTCACGTTTCTCTCTTTTCATTGTAGAACAACCCTTCATACTCAAAAAACCAGGTAGAGACGTAACAAAATACCTTTCATTTCTTCTTTTCAAACAAAAAAAAAATATAAGCTCAATAACAATACCATTGAAAATGAGACAGCGAAAAACTATCAGCAAATATTACGCTGTTCGTTAATATGTACGAAATTATAAGCTGAATCATATGTTATATATACCAAATAGTAGTTATAAAGAGTAATACCATACTTCAAAGTGTTAACTTGTAGTTTTTGCTATTTTACTTTTCATTTGCTGCTTTTAATGTCTTTTTTAAACTCTGCTTGTCATCAAGGACAACCTACTCATATTCTTCTAACGCTAGTTGCTACAAGTTTTTGATATTTGTTACCCGTCCTCCATTGATGCTTTTAGTTGCTTACTTGAAGCAAGTAAAAGGCAAGGACATTCCAGCATTATAATCATCAACAACGAATCAACATCATTGATGATAACAAAAATAGACACACTAGAAAACAGAGTTCACACTTGTTTTTCTCCTCCAAAGTAGCCGTTTCTTTTTTTACTTGTAGCATTCTCTAATTAAGCCGACATACATAGTTAGATAATGATGAAACGTAACAAAAAATACAACTTTTACAATTATACTGGGAAGCGCAACGTTGTGTAAGCTTATAAAACAGCGCATCAGGTAGTTTTACTTGCATGAAGTATCACAAAAAACAAACAAAAAGTAATGGGAGTGAACAAAAACATTTTTTCTCCGATATCACCTTCCAGGTTCCGCTATTTTATTGAGCTCAAGGTAAAACTAGCTAAAATAATATGTCATTAATTATAATTGCAGTAAACATTTATTCCTCCTTTCATGCCTCATGTTTTCAGTTTTTCATAGTATTACTTTCCCTACAAGAGTATTTTATGCTTTTTAGTAATAAGATTGTGTCTATATATGTATGTGATATATAACACTTACTTATTTGGAAGAGTACAAGTATTAAAAGCAAGTATGTGCAATTAAAATATATGAGCAATTTTTTCTCTGCTCTTTCATTATGTTCTGGTTGTTTTTGGTTCCTTGCCGTGTCTACCTATTATTATATGGATCACTTACTTGTATAAATGTCGTCTTGGAGTAATGGGCGATCCTTCACTGATTCTGTCAAACTGATATGCAGTCGGATTCCCATTCACCTTGTCAATACGTTTTCTCGGAGGATCCAAGCAGTTATTGGTGGACGAGGAGCTGGAATCCCAACGTGCGATTAGTTCCGTCTCATCCTCTCGTGACGGTTTTCTCCGTTTCGATCCAGTAACAGGAAATATATGACTTTCTCCGTGTTATGACTATTAGAGAACAAACGAGAAAGGAAAAAAGTAAAGTGAGAAAAGACAGAGTCTCAAATGGAGTATAATTTTTTCCTTCTTTTTTTCTTCTAACGATTCCCATAAATATTTCACGAGGGATACATCACCCAATCCTCTTTCCACTGATAACCCAAGCCAATGATAATGGGTAACATAATCCATTTACACGGAGAGATCACATCATCACATCCAGACAATCATGTCGATCACCCAACCACCACCACCACCACCCTGATTATGTCCTGATCCAATGCTAATGTATACGTGTATTTATGTAAGGTATCATTGTCATCATTAAACCCAATATATGTAATTTCAGGAGCCTCCAGTATTAACAAAAGGGACAGAAAGGGAGATGCTTAACTCCTGTCTACTTTTATCCCTTTACATTAAATGTCTCTAGGAAGATCCCTCTCTCCTACTTTCAATGCAATGGGTGGAAGCATGAGAAACTATAAGCCTGCAATGGTTCCTATCTTTTGAAAGAAGGAGCAGAGAAAGTAGGCTAAGAAGATCGGACACCTCTCTCCTCTTCTCATTCCGTTTTTAGCCCGGTATTTATTACCCTCTTAAACTCAACTTGAATACATACTACTCCATATTACCATTGGAACAAAACATTTCCGTATTATTAGGAGAGAAAAGTAAAAATAGGCTCTAACATCCCCAACGTGCATCCACTTATAAGACGAAAAAGAATAAAAAATAAGTTGAGCTTTTCCTCTCTGTTCCTTTCTGTCATACTCTTTATCTTCCTCTCTATTTTCAAAATGGCTCTTCTTTTTCGTTTCTTCTCCACATCTTGGTTCTTGTGCAACCAATCTATATTATGCGAATAGGTAGTCCATACATAACTATATTGCTGTCTGGTTTCTCTGTCTCGCTCTTTCACCATCATTTCTCCATTCCCCCGTTCCCTAACTCGGAACATAATATATGACTTGCCGACTTGGTTTGGGCGCGCACGAGAATTTTTCTTTTAAGAATAAAAATATGCGACCGGAATTTGGCAACGTATAAATTTACTTGTTTTTTTTTGTTCTGTACTGGCTAAACCAGCAACTGTATTTTGCTTCGGATTTTCTCCCATTTTTAACTTGATCGTTACATTTTGTTTGTCTTTTTGCTGGCTCATCCCTCTTTTTCTTGTGAATCGACAAATATTTACAGTAGTATATGGGTGCAATATTTGAGAAACTATTTATAAAAAATGAAGTATGCTTAAAAGAAGGACAAGTGTTGTTTGCTCTTTTGCTCCACATTTTCTTCTTTTTTGTTCTTTCTCCTCTTCCTCTTGTGCAATATTGTCTTGTCTGACGAATCAACTCTCTCCAATCTCTCCATTTCTTTTGTTTATCCAAGCATAAACAGAGTGGCTATGTCTGTTCATTCGTCTTCACTTCGTTTTCAACTAAAAATCTGCATTATCATCCTACACGTTCATATTATAGCAAGGCTTCTAAAAGAATATTTCTGCTTCCAAGGGTGAGAATGTGATCAATAAATTCATCATCTGTAAACTCTTTCCAAACGATATGTTTCGCAACTTTCTCTTCAGTTGATTCCTTATTACACTGGATAACATCACTTATTATGTACTTATTTGAGAATGAGCCTTTGTATCCCTTTTGTCGCCTGTCTGTCTGGAGGCAATATAATGCATGAGCCGTTTGGATTTTTGAAATTCTGATTTGGCTGAAATTCTTTTAAAAAAATGAACTACCAGTCTATATATCTCGAATTTTAAGGTTTATTATGTGTCCAGTAGTATCTTTGAGAGAAAATGTTAGAGGTGATGCACAAAACATTTCAGGTGGAATGCTGCCTGCACAAAAAATCTGGTTAAATTCATCTAAAACAACCTTCAAAAATGCTTACTTTGGGCTTAATAGTTCTTGAATAAGTTTATCTCTGTCTTTAAAACAGCCAAGACTAGCGATTGCTTGGAGGACATCTGGATCCACAGCATCGGCTGAAGGGATCACATGAGTTTGGACAACGTCCATCATAGGCAGCTCCAATTCCAGCTCTCCTTTCCTCCAGGCCGTTACCCAGGAGTGACGATTAATTTCTGCCAACTGGAATAAAACAAACAAGTTTTTATTAGTTGTAATACGTGATACTTATCATATAACTAGTTTTATCGGTCCTCATTACTTTGATGATGCATGTATGGCTACGTGACGTGAACAAGCACCAAGAGGATTTCAGATTTCAAGAAACCTTTTCAATTTGGAGAAAGTGTGACATAATTCCACTAAGGAAATGTGTGAAGCGTATGAAATAAGGATATATTTAGCTCACACTCGTTATTTACTTTTTTCATTTTTAAACAAATGTATACCCCATTTGGAGGCATATTATGGGTGTATATGTTTTGCTAAATGCCACGTTCAATATTTACACTCTTCATCATTGAAACGAGAAAAAGTAGCCCAAGCCCATATGTCAGTCTCGCCCTCGTCTCTCTTTTTCTCTCCGTTTATTTCACCTTTTCAGTGGAACGAAAAAGGGGGATAAGTAGAATGGACAAAATAAATAAATTCACCCACTTGGTGTGCTTCTCCTCTCCAATCCTTGTCCTC